>JAUEJK010146195.1:0-11093 GCA_032274865.1 Eryngium alpinum
CGGAACTCAAGGGTTCCAAGCTTTATGAAGCGCCTAAGCCTATGCAAGCACCTACTAACCAAAGGGATCAAACTAAAAGGTGCGAGTACCACGAGGACCATGGCCACCTCACAGAAGATTGCATCTCCCTAAGGTACTTCTTGGAGGGATTGGCAAAGAAGGGAAAGGTCAATTAGTACCTCCTAGCGGATAAGCAGATAGTCCCCGCTCCTACAGCTGAAGATAACGGAAAGGGGCGGATCGACATGATTGTAGGCGGAATCAACTAGGGGAATCCGGAGCCTGAATCCTCCACCGCTCATGTTTATGTAATTGGTCCAAGGCCAGAAATATGCAACGTCATTACCTTCTCAGATGCAGACTACGAAGGTATTGACCCCGATCAGAAGGAAGCTTTGGTAATCACTATATTTCTGGATGCGTACGAGGTGAAGCGGACGATGATAGACAACGGGGCATCTGTCAATATCATCTACAAGCATGCTTTGGATAGGATGACGGACCTATATCAGAAGATGGAGCCACCTGTGGAGTCGGCACTCTATGGATTTGGTCAATACTCAGTGTCAGTGCTAGGCACCATCCGCCTACCGGTAACATTCGGGACGGGAGCTCAAGTGGTTCGGCATATGATCACCTTCCGTGTGGTTGGCGAAGAATATCCCTACAACATATTGATAGGGCGACCGACACTCACCTTTATTAAGGGTATCTCATCCGTTCCCATCTGAAGTTAAGTTTCCTACCCATCACGGAGTGGGCACTCTTAATGCGGATCCAGAGGTAGCCGCTCGGTGTTATAAGGCTACAGTAGCAATGAGGGAAACTTCTCATACCAATAGGCAAAAGGCCATAGCTAAGCAGAAGGCCGAATCCGTGCCTATCCGCTGCTCTAAGAGAGCCGCTAAATGCCAATCACATCAGGCCCGGATAGATAGGCAAAGGCAGGAGAAAAAGACTTGCCTCCAAGAGCAAGGGCAATGCATGATGGTAAGTGATGCCATGCATCCGCCCCTTTCATCTAACCCGTCCCCCACGGACGCCTCAATGTCCTTCATGGACATCTGCCCGTCCCTCGCAGACATCAACCAGTCCTCCGTGGACTCCATTATGTCCCACACGGACGCCGTCTCCCCAGATGGATGTCGTTCCCTCCAAGGGCCCAACCTTCAAATCCGGATCCGGAGCCTCCTGAGTACCAGCGACCGTCTGTGGTCAAATAAATGGAAAAGATCGAGCTCATACCAGGGGACTCTGAGAAAACCATAAGTATTGGGACCAGACTACAACACGCCCTCAGGGAAGAACTGATTCAGCTCCTCCGCGACTATGCGGATGTCTTTGCATGGTCCGCGGCTGACATGTCAGGCCTTGATAAATCTGTGGCCATGCATAGACTAGACGTGTTCACTCAGAGAGGCAGGAGGCAATTGATGAAGAAGTTAACAAACTCCCAGCCGTGGACATCATAATCGAGATCAAGTATGCAGAGTGGTTGGCCAACGTAGCGATGGTTAAGAAACCGAATGGAAAGTGGCGGATTTGCGTAGACTATACGGACCTCAAGAAAGCCTGCCTCAAGGATTCCTATCCTCTACCTACCATCGACCAACTCATTGACGCTACATCCGGCCACACGATGCTCAGCTTTATGGATGCCTTCGCGGGATACAATCAAGTGCCAATGAACCCGGATGACATCCCCAAGACTTCATTTATCACCCACAGAGTGGTGTATGCCTACAAGTTCATGCCTTTTGGACTCATCAATGCTGGAGCTACCTACCAAAGGCTTATGAACAAGATCTTCAAGTTACAGCTCGGACGCTATATGGAAGTTTATGTTGACGACATGATAGTGAAGTCTGTTATCACAGAATCCCACATTGCCGATCTTAAGGAGTGATTTAAAAGCCTTCGCGCGGTTGGGATGAAGCTCAACCCGGCCAAGTGTACTTTTGGACTTGGTGCGGGAAAGTTCCTATAATTTTTGGTTAGCAACAGAGGGATAGAAGCTAACCCGGACAAAATCAAAGACGTCCTGGAGATGAAGACACCACAGACGCAAAAGGATGTACAAAAGCTTACCAGACGGTTGGCAGCCCTCTGCCGATTTATCTCCAAATTGGCCGAGCGTTGCCTTCCTTTCTTTGAGATCCTCAAGGGAGCGAAGAACTCCAAGTCCTTTCATTGGACAGATGAATGCCAAAGGGCATTTGAAGAAATCAAGCACTACCTCATCTCCGTCCCTGTTCTCACAAAGGCGCTCCCCGAGGAGCCCCTATTTCTCTATCTCTCGGCGGGGCCGTTAGCAATCAGTGCTACCCTCATCCGCAAGGTCAGCGGCCAGCAGAGGCCAGTGTATTATGTAAGTCAAGTCCTCAAGGACGCGGAGACAAAGTACCCTAACTTGGAGAAATTTGCCTTCGCCCTTGTCATGGCCAGCCGCAAGCTAAGGCATTATTTCCAAGGGAGAGAGATTAAGGTGGTTACGGACCAGCCTCTGAAGAAGATCCTTCATAAGCCGGACATCTCTGGACGGATCGTGAATTGGGCTATGGAGCTTAGCCAATTCCAACTAGACTTTGTGCCCCGCACCTCCATCAAGGATCAAGCCTTAGCTGACTTCATCATGGAGTGCACATTTCCAGAACCTTGTTCGCCCAAGTGGACGGATCCTCAGCCCGTGGCAACCGCGGATAACCCGTCCACCCCTCAGAGTACACCCACTATTGAGCAACTGACAGAGTCTTGGCAACTCTTTATGGACGGATCATCCACAGTCGAGCGGAGCGGAGCAGGGATCATCCTGACAAGCCCCGACGGCTTCACCATCCAACAAGCACTACGCTTCAAGTTCAAGGCCACCAACAATCAGTCAGATTATGAGGCTCTCTTAGCCAGCCTCCACCTCTCCAAGAGTTTGAAAGTGGAACACCTCCAAGTCTATAGTGACTCCTAACTTGTCGTCTGTCAGTTGCAATGGGAGTATATGGCCAAGGATCCCATCATGATCCGCTATCAAAAGATGGCTAAGGAAACAATGTCCGACTTCTTGAGCCTCCGCCTCCACCAAGTGGACCGCACAGATAACATCATTGCTGACTCCCTCTCAAAGTTGGCTACTTCGGATCTTGAGAAGTTACAGGGAGCAGTTTACTTAGAGCATTTGGAGTGCCCAAGCATTGAAGAAAAGTGTTGAACATCAATCAAATGACCGACTGGACAATGCCCTATGTTCAATATTTTAATAATGGAACTCTACCAACGGACCACAAAGAAGCCAAGTCACTCAAAGCCAAGGCAGCAAGGTTCTGCTACTTAGACAGCGTCCTCTACCGAAAAGGCTTCCATGATCCGCTACTCAAGTGTGTAGGGGCGGACGAAATCACCCTCTGTATGTCTGAAGTTCATGAGGGAATGTGTGGGGATCATATGAACGGAAAGTCACCCGCACACAAAATCATAAGGCAAGGGTACTATTGGCCTACTCTCTTCAAAGATTGCATTGAGTACGCCCAGAAGTGCAAGCAATGCCAATTCTACAGCAACGTGCCCAAGCAAGCTTCAGTACTTCCATCCTCAATCCTCTCTCCAGTACCCTTTGCAATGTGGGGATTTGATATAATGGGGCCATTTCCTTTGGCTCCAAGCCGCCTAAAGTTCGTGATAATGGAGGCTAAAGTGGTCGTCAACATCAAAGAGTCGGACTGCCGCAAATTCTTCTATGAACAAGTGATACTCAGATTTGGAGTCCATCTAGTCCTCATCTCCGACAACGGACCGTAATTCATCAGCGGCCCCTTCCAAGAATTCTTGGCGGACTTCATCTGTATCCTATCCATAGAAAAATGGCCAAGTAGAGGTCACCAATCGAAGTCTCGTCCGTGGCATGGAGAAGAGACTATTTGATGCCAAGGGCAAGTGGGCAGAAGACTTGCCCAAGGTCCTATGGTCCTACAGAACAACCATGCGGACAGCAACCAGGGAAACTCCATTCAAGTTGTGTTATGGCACGGAGGCAGTCATCCCTATTGAGATTAGTTCCCCCTCATTCCGGGTTGTCAATTATTTGGAGGCCACAAACTCGGATGGATTGAGAACTAATTTAGAGCTCCTAGATGAGCTCCATGACCAAGCAGTGGTCTGCATGGCTGCCTACAAGCAAAAGACAGCAGCCTTCTTTGATAAGAAAGTGAAGCCAAGGCAATACTCAGAAGGTGATTTGGTCCTCAGAGCCACGGAAGTATCTGACCACACCAACCAAGGCAAGTTGTCCGCTATTTGGGAAGGCCCCTACAAAGTCACAAGGGTCATACATCCGGGAACCTATAAGCTCGAACGTATGGACGACACGGAGATTTCCAACACTTGGCATGAACTTAGACTGCGCAAATTCTACCACTAGGCTTCTCAATGCTTAGTCTTTTTGTACTCTTTTTGTATCCATCTTGCCAATCTATAAGGCATCATTGTATGATAATTTGTAGTGAGCTATGTAATTACTATGTAGATTTATTACAAGTTATTATTCGATCCGCCCAAACAGGGGTCCGGCCGCTATTGGATCATATCCAAAGTCTCAATTCTATCATGGGGTTCGACCACATTTATCAACAACCAACAATTGCAAGCTCCATGAGCTCGGTCTTACAAGGTCTCATACGGACGTCATATGGACAACGATCCTTAAGTCCTACAAATACAAGGGGTAACCGCCACTTTTTAGAAAGCTGCTTGGACACCCCCCCCACGAACTAGCACAGGTCCGAGGTCCATAAGGATCATGAACTACGCGGATTCGGACAACGAATCCGCATACAAGCCACCTAAGTGATCACTTGTCGCCTAATAAAGCACGCAGATACACTTTACCACTCTAAAACTTTAAGTGAGTTTGTCCAAATTACTTAAGCCTTAGGCAATTTGCTCAATTATCCACTCTAACACTTTAAGCGAGTTGGTTAAAATGTATTAAGCCTTTGGCAAACTCTTCGAATAGTACGGACGCGATGGAACCGATATCTGTCGGTTGCTTACCATTTAAACACTTAGCTTTTTGATAAATATGTTTACATAAATAAGAGGCAGAGTAAAAATAAATATTTACGCGGGAAAAAAAAAGCAAAGTACTTCCATAAATTGGGCAAAAGTATTCAGATTACATCAATAACTCCGGACTCCCGGACAAATCAGATGATAAATTGAAGTACTAATATAATTATAAGTCTTGTGCAACAAAAGATTACACGGCGTGAGGCCCAAAGCAAAAGAGAGCATAGAGCAAATCTAAGGAAGCGCGGACCCATCTCCGCCTGCATTGTGGGAGCCCTAGTCATCCACCTTCTTTGGGGACTCATCTTCATCCTCCTCACTCTCAGACTTCCCGGACTCGGACGACGATTCTGACTCCGACTCCTCAGCATTCGCGGACGGAGGGTATATAACATCCGTTGGGATGTTGTCCGGACCAGGGGCTGCCTCTCCCGCCTCTGCTTCGTCCGCCTCAGCCATCTTTTCCAGCTCCGCCGCCATATACTTGGAGAAGCCGTGAGCCACGGACGAGACGGGGTTTCCTTCGCCGATGAAGCCTAGGCAGGCATCGTAACCCATGGAGAATGACGGACCAGACTCTTTGTTCACCACCGCCTTAAAGGTATGGGTCTTCATAAACCTACGGACGGCGTCTTGGTAGGACTGCACGGAGGAAAGATCCGCCACCTTTGCCCTGAGCTCAGCAAGTTCTTGTCATTGGCAGACAACTCATTAGCCCGGGCAGACAGCTCTGCCTTCAGCACATCTCTCTCACTGTGGAGGGCATCATTCCCTAGGTTGGCCGCCTCCAGCAGAAGTGTTTGGCCATCCGCCTCATCCTTCGCCTTTTTTTCCGCATGCTCCGTATTCTCGACATGTTTTTTCATGAGCTCAATCTGCTGCTCGGTGGAAGTGGCGGTGGATTTAGCATTGTCACACTGCGCTGGGCGGACTCAAGCCTCATGCGCTGATCACGCATCTGCTCGACCGATCCATAAACCATATACACCAGCTGCATGGACAACATAAGCAATTTAGTGTACGGACATTTAGAATTAAAGCTACAACTTATAAATGTACAGACCAAAACTTACTCGTCCAGTCTGAACCTTAAGGTGGCGCTCCACCTGCCTGTCATCCATGAGGGCATAGCTTGCCATATCCTGCGGATTGGCAAAAGCCTTAAGGCAATCTACAGGATTATTCATGATGTCCTCCTCCGCAACAAGCCATCCCTCGTACCCGCGAACATCGATAGTATAACAAGCATCTTCTCCGGGACTCAGCACGACCAATCCAAGGATATGCGGACGAGCCCCCACAGCTAGGACTCCCTGAGCCACCTCATTTTCTTTTAGTTGGTAGTTCTTCCAGTCCTCAGCGTGCGGACGGGAGACCTCAGCATCCGGGCCTTGCTGGCCAGCGGAAGCATCAGCAGGCGGATCCTTCAGAATAACCTGGCTCTCCAGCACTTGCACGTCTGAATCCGCGCCGTGAACTACGACGAACGGATCAAGCTGAATGATCTCCTCGTCGACTAGGTGGGAATCCTTTTCCTTCACCTGCTTCCTTGTCTTCTTTCGGGGTTGCGGAAGCAGATTGTCTGCCCCCAGACTGCAGAAACTCGGATGAGCCCTTCTTTTGTTTTCCTTTACCGTTTACCCCCCGGTCTTTTTCCCATCGAGACATCTGTCTCCCATACTTTTCAACATCATTTTCTTGTTCAACATTGTTGGGTAGTTATAACGCTTGTGAGAAACTGCAGGAAACATGGAAAAGTTTAGACACACAGATAATCACAAGGCATAAGGACAAATATTTACAAGCCACAAACAAGGTACGGATAAATAATAAGCACGAACAAGTATCTACTTACGGTTATATTCATATAGAAATACCTTGTACGAGAAAATGTCATCGGGCCATTGCTCCCCTTCGTGGTGTACGAAGGCACGGACAAGCTCCAACTCGACCGGCTCAAGAGCAATTGGCGGAGCTTCTAACTTCACCTCATCCGCCGATCTGGGAAGGTATGCCAGATCACCTCCCCGGATCATGATGTATTTAAAGTGCCAAGTTTGATATGAACTTGGCATCTTCGTCCACCTCAGTCCGAAATTTTGGAGCGGACTTCCAGAAAATGTTATATATGCCTTCGTTGGCGGTCTTGGACACGAAGTGTAATGTCCAGAATAGCCTCGTCATCGGCTTAACTCCTTTTGTGTGCACCTGGCTGCGAAGCCGGTGATGGAGCGGATGCTATTTGGTGCCACCTCACAGAAGGCGCACTTAAGAAAATCCTTAAAAATAGAGTTGGTGAATCGGTGCATGGGCAGCCGAAACCCCTGTCTGAAGAATGCCACTGCAATTGGCACCCAGCCGCCACTCGGTCGATGGTACGGACGCTGGTCTTCCGTAGGGTACCTCCACTCATACTCAGAAGGGATGTCGAAGACCCCTCGGACAACGGACTCCACGTCCTTTGCAAAGCGGCTGGGCTCAGACTCATACTCCAAATTCCCAAACCTCTACTCCAACAGATCATTGTCGTATTCGGGGGCAAGCTTCCCCATAGCCTTCAGCTCCTCTTCATAGTATTTGAAGTATAAATCGCGGATGTCAGCGAAGTTGTGCGGTACAGACTCAATGATTTCATTTAACAACGCCGCCTTGAACCCATTTGCAAGTTATTCAACCCCACATATGCAAGTTATTTTGTGACTTATTTTCATTTAACAACGCCGCCTTGAACCCAGTTTCCGGCGCCGGAGAACCCATTTTCTCCGCCGCCGCCGCCCAAAACCCATAACACCAGTCCAAAATTGATAAAACACCAACCAAATTGCTCGAAATCGCGAGCACGTGCATATTTTAACAACAATTTAGGCAGAAAACAACCAAAAATGCCCAAATCATACAAAATCAGCCCCCAAAACCCTTTTTCAAAAACAAACAAAACACACGAAAATCTCAAGTTTTAGGGGGTTACCTGAAAATCGATTCGTAGATTCAAGATCTACGCGAAAAACTGAACCAGAAGCAACATTCAAAATCCAAAAGCAAAGCACTTACAAATCCTCCTCAAAATCGTCTTTTTTGCTCTGTGTTTGAAAAAAGTGAAGAAGAAAGAAGTTGGGGGGAGTTTTGTAACCCCCCAACTGTAAACAACCAATCACATTGTGACACATGGCGGGTACGCGTGAAACCCGACTCACGCGCGTACGCGCACACGCGCACACGCGCTTGACCTCGGTACCCGTGCCAATCATCAGCTGTCAAACCCCACGCGCGACTCTTCACCTTCCCCCACAATCCGCAGCCCCTCCACATGCTACCCTGTATCCATGCGTGGATCACACCCCTAGTCAAGGGTATATCCGCATACATGGATGGCAAAGCCTTAACCTTATCCTAGCGCACGGACGCTAACGTTCGCGCCCTAGTCTTGGAGGGCACCTACAAAAACACGCAAGTGTTCAAGCCTTAACTTCATCCTTAGCGCACGGACGTTAACGTCCGCACCCTAGTCTTGGGGGGCACCTACAAAAAATGCAAGTGTTCAAGCCTTAACCTCATCCTAGTGCACGGACGCTAACGTTCGCGCCCTAGTCTTGGGGGCACCCACAAAAACACGCAAGTGTTAAAGCCTTAACCTCATCCTAGTGCACAGACGCTAACGTCCGCATCCTAGTCTTGGGGGCACCTATAAAAACACGCAAGTGTTCAAGCCTTAACATCATCCTAGTGCACCGACGATAACGTCCGCGCCCTAGTCTTGGGGGGATCCCACAAAAATAAGCAAGTGTTCAAGCCTTAACTTAATGCTAACGCACGGACGCTCACGTCCGCGCCCTAGTTTTGGGGGGCACCCACAAAAATACGCAAGTGTTCAAGCCTTAACCTCATCCTAGCGCACGGATGCTAACATCTGCGCCCTACTCTTGGGGGGCACCCACAAAAACAAGCAAGTGTTCAAGCCTTAACCTAATCTTAGCGCACGAACGCTCACGTCCTCGCCCTAGTTTTGGGGGGCACCCACAAAAACACGCATCTACTCTCTCTCTACTCCCCCATCCCACTAAAAGTGGAATAAGAGAGTTGGAGGCAAATGATAGGCCCAGTCCAGTAAGGGCCCAAATTCAACACACTCACTTAGGTCCAATACCTAAAGACCAAACAAAGACCCAAGTCATCGTGATGGGCCAAGGAAACTCAAGCCCAATCCATTACATGGACTAAGGCCATAAGGCCCGCAACACAAAACCCACTGTCCACGCGGACAGTAGTCCATCACACGGACGCGCTGATGGTATACCATACGCGCGGACATAGGATATTGAAATCCGCAATGAAGTTTTACCATCGACGCGAAGTGGCAGCCAACATATGAATGCGCAGATGGCCACTCTCACTCATGGACACCTCTCAACGGACCGAGCTACCATACAGACATGTGGACTAACCCACGTCATGTGCCCCGCACGCCGCTTCTATCAACATCACCCACGTGGGCGGCACGTTCCATCACGTGCCACACACGTGGGCATGTATCTATAAATACCCATTCACTTTCAACGGTGAAGGGGTTAGAAAATTTACACTATTCACACACGATTTCGCTCTACTTTCTCTCTCTAGAATTTGACCAGAATTCTAATTCTCTCGCCGGAGTTGTCCCGGAGCCGGCAAGGCTCCACGTGGCATTTATTTTAGGTCCGAAGGCCCGCTCTGAGGATCCGACCCACAGCCAACAAGAGGAAAAGTAGACCCGGACAGATACGAGCGTTATCAAACGTAGTAACTTTTTAGACTTCAGCGTTTGAATAATTCAGTTTAAAATAAATAAAATTATATGATTTGAAAATTAAAATATCAAAAAATTTAAAATTAAATAAATTTTAAGTTGCCAGTTTGGTACCTTTACGTTGATATTTTATTTATTTTTATTTATAAACCATTTATCCGGACAAACAACCCAGCATTACTCATTTCACATATTTACCGTCTCACTCTAGTGACGGTTCAAAATGAGCACAAACTCGCCATTTACTCTAACATAAAATCAATTAGCAGCAAAAGATTTTGTATATGGATTATTTAAGATGTAATGCTAGGTGTTCTAATGTCATTTCCAAAATTAATTTTTAGATAATTAATAAAAATCCTTAAACTTGAATGATTGTGTATTTATTATTTTTATAAAATTACGTAGAAACACAAGGTCAGCGGGTAACAAGTTGTGCCGTAAGACCTTTCTGAATTGTAAAACTTATTCTTCTAAAAACATATTTAGCCGAACCTACAGTTGTCACATTTCGGTTCATGACTTTCTGTACTCTTATGAGGAATTCAACCGTGTCGGATGCCAAAAATATAAATGTATCAAAGGCAAATGGAATAAAACTATGTTGGTCAAGCCTGATCATGCTTAAGTATTTTATATCTGCCGCTTTGGTTGCTGTCTCACCTACTATAAAAACACCGTTATCATACCTTAAAGGAGAAACGTCTGTGAGATCCACACATGTATGCTTTCCTCCGATCCAATTATAAACCAAGATATCGGCTGTTTTATGGGTTGATCTAGCTACTCCAGGAGGAGTAAGAAAGTTGACAGGTGCCTCCTTTTTAGCAGGGATCTCAGCCCTCCAAATGAAGTCATACAACACATCTCTGACCAAATTGTGTTGATATTTGAACCCCAGTTATTTTCGACAATGCACAACATGCTCTCCCAAAATATCCATTCGGTTCATAATGGGCATTGTGCCCCATCCTAAAATAGAGGAATCATCAACCTGTAGTGCAATATCATTTCATATTCTGCTGAAGTCATACGCTGACCTACTCCCTCTATTGGTGTTGCCATCAAGAAACCCTGAGCATGATCGGCTCTCAAACACTCGAAGACTACTGCATGCCTATCCGAAAAGTTAAAGTCAGTGTGAAGATTCTTGCAAATAACACTAAAGTACTGATATACCAAGTAGTGCATTGGTTTTGGGGGGACAGACCCTTTAACGGTTAAATTTGCTAAATCTATGTCAGGAAGAGCTAAC
>JAUEJK010146306.1:0-17472 GCA_032274865.1 Eryngium alpinum
GTTTCATGTTAAATTTTGAAACATCAATTAACAGTCAACTAGCCCCCCCTCAATCAAAAAGCTGGCTCCGCCCCTGGATCCTCCTGTGTTTATTTTATCATATGAGATATAATATACTTAAATTCCTACACTCTCAACCTTTGTTTAAATGGGGAAGGGAAAGAAGCTCCTCAGATTGAACTAATGCCCATTTGGGTATGTAACTCAATTAAATAGTAATAAGGCCGGTATGGAAGATACTACTGGTTGCAACTTTGAATGATGGAAGCATGTGTCGAATAAGAGTTGAGCATGATAGTAGCGGTGACATGGAATTTCATAAAGGGCAATTTGCATGCTTTAGTTGAGGTAGGTCTATCAATGGGTTGAATTTAGATCGGATCGAACTAAATTCATATTCTAATTTATTATTAATAGATCGGATTTTCATCAAAATTTTTATAAGTTGATTCATACCCGCTTTATTTATTTTCGGATCGTATTCGGATTATTCATTTAACTATTTATATATATATATTATATTTTTTTATAAATATATTATATAAATTAATTATTTTATAATTTATATTTATACATATTATATATATTTTGATATATTTTATATGATTTATATCAATGTGATTAATATATATATATAGTAATAATTTATATTAATATATATATATTATTAGTATAAATATTTTATAAATTATATATAGAATAATCGGATCAAATTATTAACAGATCGGATCACCGTAAATTCATATCCAATCCATTTAGTTATTGAATTATTATTATCAGATCGAATATAAATTAAATTAAAAATTTATCAATCCATATTATAATCTTAATCCATCAGACTAAATTCACCAAATTCGAATCGAATCTCCATCCCATTGACGGCACTAACTAGAGGTAAGATATAGTGATCATGAATAAAGATGTTAAATGAGATAGAAAAAAAAGATGAAAAAAGTGGTTGACTGATTTTGGTCTTGAATCCGCTAGCCTGGCCCGGTTTTGCATAACTTTTTTATATTATTCATGGGCTCAGCGTATCAATTTGGATGACTGGCATGGGATACTGGTATCGTTTATGTCTTTAAAATGTACTATCTTCGTTTTTTAAACGTAAGCTGTTTAATTTTTTTATATATATTTAAATATTTAAAAAATATAGTTAAATTTAATATTTTTAAAATTTCTTTTATTAAATAAATATAAGTATTAAATTTTTATTTAAAATAAGAAAATTTAAAAAATATTAAATTTAATTATATTTTATAAGTATCTAAATATATGTGAAAAAAGTCAAATTAGGGTTCCCAGATTCACCTTCCATTTTTGGACTGTTATTCTTAACAGGCTTCTTATACTTACCAGATTGGCTGGATTTGGCCTCCCTGTTTCTACTGCTTGTTCTTTATGTGTGGGGGGACTGGAGGACAGGGATCACCTGTTCGTTAGCTGCACTTATTCATCATTTGTCCTTCAAAAGCTTTTGGGGTCTCTTATGGCTACACCTGTTTTACACTGTTGGATGGATCTCCATAACTTTCTCCTCACTGTTACTGTTTCCAAGCCTCATAAAGCCCTCTTTATCCTAGTTGTGCAGGTTTACACTTATCACATTTGGAAAGAGAGGAATTTCAGACTGCACCATGTGGGCATTGCCCCACCTTCTACCTGCCTTCAACTCATTGTTCAAGATATTAAATGTAGAATGCATGCTACTGCTTGGGTCCTTGCTAGGGCACAAAAACATTCTCACCTACTGCATTGGCTTGATTTATGACATAGCTTAGCTTAATTTTCCTGTTTGTGGCTTGTAGCTTTTGGCTTAGGCAATGTTACATGTGATCAGCATCTATTAACATGCCATCTTCCCCTCTGAAGATGGTCTCTTAATAGCTTTTGTTGCTGGCCAGGTGGATCTAGCACTTCCTCTTTTTGTACTTCTGTTTATTTATTCCATACACACTTAACCAAAAAAAAAAACTTTACACCCAATTATCTATGTATTCCACTTGAAATAATAAATAGATCCAAACATGAAAGTTGTAGTCCTCTTTACAAGGAAAAACCTTCAACCATTGGTAACAAACTATCACAATTGGAGTACCAAATTTAAGGACCCCAAACTTGACAATTTTCAACAATCCCTCACGAATCCATATCATAATTGTTATCACGATTTATTCATAACATATTTTTTGAAGAAGATGGATATTTCACCTTAATATCCATCCCTAATGCCCTAGTCCGATATCTACTGAAAACAGATGGAATATTTCACCTTAAAATCCACAATCATTGTTATGTAGCTGTGTTTTCTAGACGACGACATGTTAACGTCTTAGGTTGGCCCTACGGGTGAGACATTATGGTCATTTCTCTATCTTGTTCATTGAATGCATTGAAGAAAAACCCTTTCCTCTACTGCAACCACGTAGACATTAGCTTAGTTGGGCATCTCCAAAGATGTATTATTGCGCCATCTCATTTAAAAGACTCGACCCCATTCAGAGTTTACACTCTTGTTTACTTTACAGTAAGTACCTTGTAGGCTTCCAAGAGATAGACTCCAGATACCTCTCAGTTCTATATTATCGTATAAAACACAAGTATCAATATATTAGTTTTAAAGTTTTCTTTACACCAAACAACTTGTTATTACTGCATTAGAATCACCTTCGAGGATCTCCACTCCAAATGATTAGGTTCCCATCATATGTGTACTAGATTGGGCTACAAGTCTCATCCCCAACCTAAACTTCTGGACTACAGCATGTTCAAGTCCTTTAGTCAGAGGATCGACTATATTATCGTGAGTACTAATGAACTCAACGACCATGATCTTCTCAGACAATAAACCCCTTATAAACTTCAGCCTAATTTAGATATATCTCTTGGTCTTTATATTGAATTTTGAACTGCCAAGTCTTATACTCGTCATCTGACTATCACAATGTATGGCAATCGCATGAAGCGGTTTGCTGACGACATGCAATAAGGACATCAGTCTCCGTTCCACATGCGTCTAGTGCATAGAACTCAGCCTCAAAAGTAGATCGAGTAATAATAGCCTGTCTAGCAGACTTGCAGAATATGGCTCCACCACCTAAAGTGAAAACATAATTAGTCACCCCATTGGCACTAGATTTTAAAGCTATCCAGCTTGCATCACTATATCCCTCAATTACACTAGGGAATCTCTCAAATCACAAGCCAAGGTTTGAGGAACCTCTTATATACTTTAACACTCTTTCCAAAGCACCCCAATGGTCCTTATTTAGACAACTTGTATATCTCGCTAACCTAGACAACGGACATGCAATATCTGGTCTAGTACAATTAGCAAGATACTTCAAGCTCCCAATTATTTTAGAAATACTTCAGTTGAGACTCGAGAACACCTGTCTCATTCTTTGATCAAACCACTTTTGAGTCATATGGGATATTAGAGATTCTATAATTTAAACAACCATATCTCTCAAGTATAGATTTCTCCATATTATGAGATTGCGACATAGTATTTCCATCAACTAACTCAGTCAGCTTGGTACCAAGAATCAAACTCGTTACTCCCATATCCTTCATCTTAAAGTGATTTTTCAAGAAACCATTAGTCTCAACAATAATCTCAATTTTGGTTGCAAACAACAGGATATCATTATGTATAAAATAATATGCTATTTACCTTTAACTTTGACATAGACATATTTATCATTATCATTAACTACAAATCCAATACTCAAGACAGTTTGGTCAAACTTCTCATGCCACTGTATAGGTGCTAGGCCTGGCAAAAAGTAAGTCACTAGATTTTTGGGTCAAAATAATATAAGTCATGAATAATAATATTAACTAACTTATATTAACTATTTAGAATATAGGTCAATATGGGTCAAACCCATGTAATTCCAAGTCAAATCCAAGTTAACATATATTTTCTTAGTTTTTAAAATTTATTATTTTATTTAAATTTATAATTATGTTGTTTATATTGAATTTTGTATTTTTTAAATAAATATAATTTGTGTGTTAGTTTGTATGTGTGTTTTTGTATGTGCTGGTGTGTGTTAGTATATGTATTTGTGTATATGTTTTAGTGTGTGTATATTTTATTATGTGTATGTGTTAGTGTGTGTATTTGTATATGTATGTTTGTTTCTCCGTGTGTGTTTGTGTATGTATTTGTCTGTGTCAGTGTGTGTGTTTATGTGTATGTATTAGTGTGTATTTTGGTGTGTTTCAGTGTGTGTATTATTGTGTATTTATGTATGTCAGTGTATGTTTGTGAGTGTGTGTATTAGTGTATGTTAGTGTATGTATTTTATGTGTGTATTTGGGTGTGTGTCTCAATGTGTGTGTATTTGTGTGTGTCAGTGTGTTTGTGTCAGTGTATATGTTTGTGTGTGTGTTAGTATATATTTGTGTGTGTATGTTTGTGTGTGTATTTTATGTGTGTTTTTGTGTGTGTTTATTTGTGTATGTTTTATTGTGTGTGTATTTGTGTATGTTTCATTGTGTATTTGTGTGTATTGTCCTGAATCTATCTACTGCAAAAATAGAGGTAACTAAGTAAGATGAATTAAATGGGTGACTTACTAATTAATTTGATTTAACTTAGATTTATGAATGAAAATGTAGTTAACTGATTTAATATTACTTACTTTTAAAAAGTAACTAAACTGATCTGAAACATGTAGTTTGGTAACTGAACTCAGAAAACTTACTGTTAAGTCATGAAACGACTTTTTGCACAAAATCAAGTCACCAAACTAATTAATAACTTTCACTGACGTTAAGTCGACTTGACTTTTAACAGACGTTAGACAGAAACCGTCAAATGGTTATATGGCGCATGCCACATTTGTGCCACGTATGCCAGGTGGTGCCACTTGGTTGCCAAATAAGATATGAAGTCAGAAGCGGTTTTATGGGTAAAACCCAACCCGAATATAACCTAACCCGTCCCGGGATTTAAAAAACACCCCCAACTCTCAGTCATCCCCATTTCCCTTCGTTTTACTTTAGAATTCTAGGGTTCACAAGGAACGAAAGCGATTTTAACTTTCACCGAGCCATTCGATCAAAACGAAGCAAACGAAGGTTGGATGAACTGAAATCGCGATCATGTAAGTTTCCATTTCTCTCATCTCTCTCATCTCTGTTAGTTGATAAAGATTTGTTAATTATTTTAGTTATTGGTAGACTTATTTGAATAAAAGTTTGTGTTTTGTTTATTGAGTCATGTTTTCTTCTTGATTTATTCAACAGGAGTAGTTTATTTACTGTTGTTGCGCACTATGGGGGTAGTTTTGTGCATTTTCCTGTGTTTGGTTATACTATAAGTCAAAAGAAGAATATTGAAAATGTTGATGTTGAAAAATGAATGTTGAAGATATTAAAGCACTTTTGGGGGAAATTGTCGGGGAATATGATGTTTTATTTTACTTAAAAGATGGCAGAACAATGTCTGGTGGAATCAATTGTTTGATAGAAGACAGTAAGGGTGAAATGTTAAATGCTAGTAGGGCTAGTGGTGTTGTTTTACTATATTTGCAACATTTAAGCTTGAATGAATATGAAGATAATGAACATGTTGAGGGGACCACATGGGAGAAAAATGATAGTCAGAAAAAAAAATGCGAAGAAAAAAAAAAGATAGTTGATAAAGTAAAGAAAAAAGCTCTAAGTAAAACAAATAAAGGGAAGGAAAAGTGTACAAGTAAAACAAGTAAAGGGAAAGAAGCTTGTAGGGAGGTGAGTCCAGATATTTGTTCTGATGATGACAGGGATGACAAGAGTTGTAGTGATGATGAGTACACTGGAATTACAAGAAAATGCACGCTTGAAAGACATCAGTTAGAGGAGCAAGAATCTGAAATGGTTAGGAGGATATTATTTGGAGGTGTTGGTAGGGTTAACTTTGTTGATGATGGTGCCTCTTTTAGTTCACACAGTAGTGGTTCATTACGCAGTGGCAGTAGTACTGAGGATGAGGAGTTAGATGTTTGTTATGCTGAGCCTCCAACAAAAGGAAAAGTGAAATGTGTTGATGAGTATTTTAATCCAAACACACCTTCCAATGACATTGTGTTCAAACCAAGGCTAATATTTATTAGCAAAAGTGAATTAAAAAGGGTTGTGAGGGCCAGCTCAATGGCACATGGGAGGGCATACAGATATTTAGTAGATGACAGTAGAAGAATCCAAGTTGCATGTGTAATAGGGTGCCCCCATAAAATATGGGCCATCTATATGGAAGAAAGAGATGGATGGCAGGTGAGGACTGTAATAAATGAACATAGTTGTGTATGGAACTACAAAAATAAACTGGTGGATGCAAATTATTTGGTTGAGGTATTTGGAGATAGGATTAGAAAGAATCCTAACTGGAAAATAACAGAAATTCAGGAGGAGATTAAGAGAGTGATGAAAGTAGATGTTTCTGATTCAAAATGTTGTAGGGAAAGGCAGAGGGAAATACTTGGTGTTGAGGAAGTGATGAATGATCACTATGGAAGGTTGAGAAGGTTTGCAGGTGAGCTATTGAGGTCTAATAGGCACAACACAGTCAATATTTCAACCACATGGTTGCTGGAAGATGATGAAAGTAGATTTGAGAGGATGTATATTTGCTATGATGGTCTGAAAAGGGCTTAGAAAGATGGTTGCAGGCATGTACTTGGTTTAGATGGATGTTTTCTAAAAACAGTTTGTGGGGGGCGACTTCTATCGGCAGTGGGGAGAGATGGCAACAACAGTATTGTTCAAGTTGCAATTGCAGTGGTTGAAGGTGAAAACTATTCCAGTTGGATTTGGTTCTTGGAGCTGTTGATAGAGGATTTGGACCTTCATCTTGGAGGTGGCTATACATTAATTTCTGATCAACAAAAGGTATGAAATATAATCTCTACTTGCATTCTGCTATACATTAGTTTACTATGCTGCTTTCATCTATCATGACACAAAGTCCTGCTATAATATATACATGGAGTTTTAATTACATAAAAATGTTTTCATTTGTAATCAAAGGGATTTGACAAAGCTATAAAGGAAATCTTGCCCTATGCAGAGCACAGGTTTTGCACAAGGCATTTGTATTCAAACCTGAGGAAACAGTACCCATCTACATTGGTTAGGGATGCATTCTGGAAGGCTTCCATAGCTACCCATCCACATGCTTTCAAGAAAGCAATGACAGAATTGTAGAGAGCTTCAAAAGGAGCTACCGAGAAGATGAGAGAATTGGATCCAACAGTTTGGTCCAAGGCATACTTTTCCACTCATTCAAAGGCTGATTCAAAAGAAAATAACATGAGTGAATGCTTCAACTCATGGATCTTGAGAGCCAGGTACATGCCTATCATTGACATGCTAACTGAAATTCATGACATGTTAATGACTAGACTGCATCAAAGAAGAGATTGGATGACACAATTTGATTGTATTATAGTTCCTAAAATGAAGAAAAAACTTGATGAGGCCATTAGAGCTAGTTCAGGTTTTACTTCTTTGAGGGATGGGAAGGGTAGTTTTCAAGTGAAAGGGTATGGGAGTTCTGCTTGCATGAAACTAGATCAGAGAACTTGCTCATGTAGGGTGGGATTTAACTGGGATTCCTTGCTGTCACACAATGACATCAATACATGATTCGAGGCAAAATGTTCTTGACTATGTGGATCCTTACTTCACTAAAGAAACTTTTCTTAAAATTTATTCACATTTATTGGAAGTTATTAATGGTGAAGAATACTGGGAGGATGTTGAGGGTGATACGGTTTTGCCACCACCAATTGTTAAAAAGTTGAGAGGAAGACCTAAAAGGTTGAAAAGGAGGGAGGGTTGGGAAGTATGTGTAAGTAGTGGAAACAAACAGAGACTAAGTAGGAAGGGTAGGATCATGCATTGTAGTAGGTGTAGACAAGAGGGCCATAATAGGCATGCATGCCCTGATAAACCTGAAGATGAGCCAACTCCTTCACCTACAAACAAGAGAGGTAGGAAACGGAAGAATAAGTTACAAGATGAAGAATTGGAGCATGAAAATGAGTTGCTGAACAATGAAGCACTGACTGGTGAGCAAGATATGATGGAATCACTGATGAAGGAGAATGGAGAAGGTGCAAGTAATAATTTTGAGAGTGAGGCCTCAGTGCCCAAGTCAACTATGAAATTTGTAAGTTAAAATTTCATAAGTTTAATTCATTTCCCTTATATATGCCTATACTGGGCTAATGTGTTCATTGTTTTTTAGATGCCCACACCTGCAATGGATAATGTTATTGGTATCGCAGGAAGCACTCCACCTGCATCAACATCACCATCTGCAATGCCACCTTCTGCAAGTAAACCACCACTACCAGTAAAACCCACCAAGGAACATGTAAGGAAAGTAAGGTTAGAAAGTAGTGAGAAGTGGCTGCAACAGAAACTGCCACCACAACCAAGTGTTATTGCTACTGAACCAATAAAGACCACAGGGCCAATGAAGACCACTGAAGCTTCAACTGCTAATGCAACGAAGACTAGGGGACAATAAAGACCACTGAACCTTCAACTGCTAATGTTATGAAGACCAAAGGGTCAACAACAAGATCTAAAGTGGCTAAAAGTTCTAGTGCAAAAGTAGTCAAGCCTTTTCGTGCACCAAGGAAGCATAAATAGTCATGTTATGTAGTTTTGTGAAGACCAAGTTGTGTCATTTCATGTAATGCTTTTGAACACCGATTCTACTTTCTTGAACCCTTATTTAAGACTGTTTATTTAAGTGGTCATGTGGCCAAGTTGTTTTAGAC
This sequence comes from Eryngium alpinum, assembly GCA_032274865.1. Classification (NCBI taxonomy): domain Eukaryota; kingdom Viridiplantae; phylum Streptophyta; class Magnoliopsida; order Apiales; family Apiaceae; genus Eryngium; species Eryngium alpinum. The sequence goes on from JAUEJK010146306.1 coordinate 8,787, forward strand.
AGTGTGCACTCATGTGGCCTGCTTGTTTTGGATTGTGTACTCATGTGGCCACCATTAGTATTGGAATATAAGACTACTTATTATATGGTAAATTTGGATCCTTGTGTTTTATTTGTTCTTTGTCTTTGGTTAGTTAACATATGTTATATGACATCATTTCACAATTGCATAATTACCCAGTCAATTACAAGTTTAATGTTGATAAATATGATTATTATTGACAATCACATAGTAAAGATTATTGATAAAGGGGTAAATATTTTTACTCATAGCTTAATATACTTGTACAAAATGGCTACAGTACATTACATAGCTAATTGTCAATGCCAACAGTCATAAAGGCAATATGGCTATCAAAATAATCCAAACATGATCAATTCAAGTTGAACTGAATGATCACAACAAATGCCAAAATTACCAGCACTACCAAGGTATAATTTTTTTCATTTTCATCACTTCTTTTTTCACATGTTCATCCTTCTCCATCTCTAATTTTTGCATATATTTCTTCAGAAGCATCAGTTTTCTTTCTGCATACCCTAAATCATCCTTGAGCATGCCAATCTCACTTTTTTTTAACTAACTACTGTCTTCAACTCTTCAATGACCTCTCTAGCCCTCTCTGTGTATTCGGATCAGCCCACTTAAATAATCTACAGTTCAGCGCTGGATTTTTATAACGGCTGCAGCCATAAAATCTCCTACCTGGGTCAGCAGTTCCATCCTTCCACGCCGCCCAACAAGGAGATGCAACTCCACACCTACACTCGACGCGATTATTTTGACCACTCTCACTTGGCTTTCGTCCTTCGTAGCAGCTGCTGCCATGGGAGCTTGAAGAACTCATCGGGATGAACAATTCACTTCTTCTTGCCCTAGATTAGATCGTGTTTGGGAATTTATAGATAACTCAATTTTATGTTTAAATGGACGGGTCGGGTTTCATACCATGTCATAAACCGGACTACCCAATGCTCTTTCTCCACCTCAGACAGATCTGCCACATCAATGACTTCAAATCAGCAAGCCGTTAGTTTCTAAAAAAAAATTTAACTATTTCAATGTATTTGAAAGTTTAAATTCGTTTAACTAGTTGACTGCAAGTTTTCTCAGTTCAGTTACCAAACTGCCTGTTTCAGCTTGGTTCATTTACCAATTAGTCCTTTTACCCCAATTTTATATAGATGGGTTTAGGTTGGACTTATATTTTTTGACTTATATTTCCAGGCCTAATAGGCGCCTATTTCAGCCCATAAAAGGATTTAACAAGCTTGCATACTTTCCCTTCATCACCAGAAGCTACAAATCCCTCAAGTTGTTCTATATAAATCTCTTCCTCAAGTTCACTATGAAGAAAAGCCGTCTTCACATCCATTTGATGGATTAGAAGACTATGTACGGGTGCCAAATCTACTAGCAATCGGATTGTAGTCATTCTAGCAACAAAAAAAATAAGTATCAAAGTAATCAATACCTTCTTATTACCCAAACCTCTTAGCAACCAATCTGGCCTTATACTTATCGATTGAACCGTCAGCTTTCAATTTCTTATTGAAAATCCACTTACATCTTATTGCCTTACAACCTGGAGGAAGATTGACTAATTCTCAGCTTTTTGTTAGAAACATAGAATCTATCTCACTTTTCACAGCGCATTTCCCATGCGTTATTCCGAAGGATCCATGACATGTTGAAAAGTTAAAGGATCGTCCTCGATATTATAAGTGACATAGTCATTTCCAAAATTATTGACAATTATAGCACGCTTGCTCCTCATTGGTTCATTCAATTCACTCGAATTAGATGAGCTAGGATCAACCCCCACATTTGTCATCTTTTCCACATGATCAGGAATAGAACTTGATGTAGGTACAAGATCATCAATCAAAATACTTTGAGGTATGATAGTCTTTATAGGAAATACATCCTCAAAGAATATAGCAACACGAAATTCTACAATTGTGTTAACCAATATGCCATCTATTTCTAATTTAACAATAAAAAATCTTATAGCATACGAGGTTTCCACTTAACCTAAAAAGATAGCATCAACAGTCCTTGGTCTAAGTTTCTTCATCTTGTGTTTAGCGATTAGTACCTTTGCAAGGCACCCCCACACTCGAAGATATTTCAAGTTAGGTTTCTGAGCTTTCCATAATTTGAATGGACTTTCACCACCATGTTTAAGAGGGACTTTATTCTGAATATAACAAGCTGTATTCAAAGCCTTTATCCACATGTATCTTGGTAGTCCTGAATTAAAAAGCAAATTATTAACCATCTCTTTTAAAGTTCTGTTCTTTCGTTCTGCAATCCTATTAGACCCAGGTGTGTATAAAGGAGTTTCTCCATGAACAATGCCATTTTTTTGGCAAACATCATTAAAGGAAATTCTCGTGTACTCGCCACCTCTATCTGATCGCAATCTTTTAAGTTTCTTGCTAGTTTGAGTTTCAACTTCGTTTTTAAATGTAATAAATTTTTCAAGAGGTCCATCTTTATGCTTAATCAAATAAACATAACAGTATCTAGAACAGTCATCTATAAAGGTAATAAACTATTATTTTTGATATTTAGTCAATACACCATTAAACTCATTAATATCAGTATGAACTATATCTATTAAACCTGATTCTCTTTCAACTGTATGAAAGGTCTCTTTACTAGAGTTGAAGCACATACTTCACATTTAATTTTAAATTAACACCATATTTTGGAATCAAGTCTAAATTCATCATACGATTAATATATTTATAATTTATAATTTAGATGTCCAAGACCGGTGTGCTATAAATCAGATGATTCCACAACCACATTATTTACACTAGGATAAATAAAAGTATCAAAATTTATTGAGTTAATCTTAACCAAAAATAAACCATCCCATAAATATCATTTGCAAAAGAAAGTACCAGATGAGTTATAACTACTTTATTACATGAAAAAGAAAATTTAAATCCATTTCTATCAAGAAAATATCCACTAGTTATATTCTTACGAATTTCTGGAATATGATGCACCCTATTTAGAGATAAAGTCCGCTTCAAAGGTAACTTCAAATCAACGTCTCGTATCCCATGTACTTCGGCTGCACTCTTATTCCCCATTATCACTTTGTCTCCGTGACCCTATTGATAAGATAAAAAAAGCTATCGTCAGTACAAATATGCACATTAGCTCTAGTATCAATCAACCATTTATGGCAATCATAAATAGTGAGAAGTTCAGGCTTAAAAATAACATATGTCATCAGAAACAGATGTGTTAGCCTCACTGATAACCATGTTTGTAATATGCTCAACAATGGAGTCGGTAGCATGACCTTGCACCAAATTAGCATGATCAACCGTCTTCGTCTTCTTTTGTTTCTTTTTCCTATAACAATCATTAGCCCATTGGCCTCGTTGTCCACAAGAACAACATGGCCTGGTCTTAACTTTCTTAGCATTATTGTTGTCCTTCCCCATTTTGTACCTGAGCTCTTCTGATTGTTGTTCCTTTTATTTTTCCCAGTAGTTACTACGTTCACCTTTCCACCAGCCTTAGTGGGAGCCACATGACCATAAATAGTCTTGTGTTATTCTTAATGTCTAACATCATATTAGTCCATAAAATTTCACCTTTTTATCTTTTCAGGAAAAGAGCAAAGTCCTCCAAGACTTAGGTAACCTCTTGATAACAGATATAACCAGAAACTTCTCCGGAAGACCCATACTGGATTCATTAAAAGCATCCATCATATATTCAAATTCATGAACCTGCTCAGTCATGGACTTTGTGTCCACCAACTTGAACTCTTGGAACTCGTACACCAAATACTTCTCAAGATCTTGAGAATCCGTATTAAATGTCTTGTCCATCTTTTCCCAGAACTCCTTAGCCGTATTAGTGTCAGAACAGGTCAAATAAAGTATTCGACAGTGCCGACATAATGGTTGCACTAGCCACTCTATCATTCTCCTTCCACACAGCATAAGTCATAACAGAATCAGCTTGAGTAGCATCAACAACAACATGATTATACTCAATGACATTCCATATGTCCTTTACATTCAACCAAAACTTCATCCGTTTTTACCACGAGCAAAATCAGAACCACCACTGAATATATCCGGAATGAAAAATCAGTACGCTTTGGAAATTTGTACATAACCAAATTGATTATCTTTTTCCCACTACTACAAGATTGACCAGTTTCAACTGTTGTTTTAGACATTATTCTAACATTTATATAATTTGTTAAACAATAAATCAAATAATTCTTCAAGATTGCTGAAAAATACGACTAGATGCAAGTCTTAAATCACAATTCAATCCTAACCTAATTGCATAAAGCGGAGCAACAGTTTATAACAATTTAACAAATATCCAATAATCCGATTAATAGTAATGCAGAAAATAATGCAGTAAAAACAAACAACAAGGAATAAACTATGTACCTTAGTACGCTCCGAAAACAACAAATCACGAATAAATACCTTGCCGAGTCGCCTCTGCACCAAGATCTACAGACTGTTCTTGAAAAATTATTCGACTCATAAAATTTAGTTGTATTATTGCTATATATTATTACACTCTCTTATAATTTAATATGTACCGTATATTATTGCTATATATTATTATGCTCCTTTAGTTTAGGACTTAACGAATAGATCACTAAATTTGAAAGTGTATCCGATTGAGTAAATATATCTAAAATATATTGAGTTGTTAAGAATGTTTAGAAGTCGAACTCAAGAAATTCGATACCATATTGAGTAATCAGTTGTTCCAAAATATTAAAATAATTAACTTGAAAATTTAATATGTATATCATTATTATTTGTTATTCGGTATATCAAACTATCCCATCGGACTTAAAAATAAATATAACAAACTTAAAAGGCAAAATCATATTCTAAGGCTAATATTCTATAACTTATACTACATTTCATATTTTCATCATTTATATCAAACTTTTTTGCAAACTTCATCATCATTCAGCATACAAAATACGATTCAATTATCAGAAGGACAAAGTATACCAATATTTTTTATGTTGTCAATGCTATGTGTCAATTGTACGGAAGTAGTAAAAAGTGGAGTAATACATCAGTCCTTTTTTTGTAGTGACCATTGGACCAGGAATCAGAAACAATGTATGTGTCGACCTTAGTCATTTTCACTTTGACACGGTCAAAAAAACAGATAGGTTTTGTAGTATTGGATTCTTTATGGTGGAGTATCATCATATATCCACATCACATCGATTACGATTACGATTACGATTATGTAACACCCACCAGTTCCGGATTAGATTAGAATCAGATTATATTTTATCTGTTTATCAAATCTTAAGATATTGAAGATGACTTCCTAAATTTACTTTTTGAAATTTATAGTAGGTTAAAGAGCTAATTCATCCGTGACCAATTAATCTGTGTGGATTAATTGCCAGAAGTTAATTTTTTTTATTTTGATTTCTTTGAATTATTTTTGAATAATTGTATTAATAAAATTTCAGAGTAAATTTAAAAGTATTTGTCAAATTAATAAATCATTATATATTGTATATTGTTATTAAATATAAGATGATGTATATTAGAAATAAATATTATCTAAAATAATAAATAAAATTTAACAGTTTAACTTATATCATATATGATATATTTATTCTGGTTTATAAGCTAATTATTATCTTTATCAAACACTTTTAATATCTTATGATTATTCTGGTAACACCTTTATGATTATTCTGGTAACACCTTCGATATCGAGATCTTATGTTTATTTTGAATCGTAAGCTGATTATTGACTCTGTTTGCTTCGATTTTATCTTTTATGCTTTTGATTTTTAAACTTTGATTTTTCCTATACCTTTTAAAAAGTTAAATATGACTTTTATTTTCAAATTTTACTTTTCAAAAAGTTATTAAATTATTTAATAAATAAATTAATATCAAAATATTAATAATGAAAAGACAGAAGTACCTTATGTGTAATTCTATCTTTTAGATTTTATCTATACAAATATGAAGCCCCTGCGGAAGTACGGGTGGAACTTTATAAAATTTATTTATAAATTTTATTATATATTTAAATTATTATTATAAGTCCAATATAAAAAAATATATTTTATAAAATATAAATTAAAGAGTAAGATAAATGATGATTTTTTTAATCAAAATTAGAATAATTTATTATTTAATTATAATAATTATGTTAAAATATGAAATTTTTGATAAATATATAAAAATAATAATTATAAAATATTTAAAAGAGAAAAGACTTCATATTTAATTATGATACGTATTTTATATTTAATTATAATACTATTTATTTGAAAAACATTAGTATATATTACTTTTACTATATATTTAAAATTTTATTATAAATTGATTATAAGAGAGCCAAATATAAAGAAGAGAATAATTAATGCAAATTAAAAAAAAAGATCACTAGCTTAATTAAGATTAGAATACAAAATACTTGTTTAAAAATATTTTTAAAAGATTAATAATAAGATATAGATAAGGAAGAAAGACCTTTTATCTAAGTAGGATAACTATTACACATTTGATTAGAATAATATTTGTTGTAAATTTAATAAAGAATTCAATTATAGATAAAACAAAAGATAATATTTAATTAAGATTAGAATGCTAATTTTTTATTTACTAGAATTATAATTTTTAAAAAATATTTTTTTATTTAATATATAATAAAATATTAATGGAAAGATATAAATAAGAGATAAATATTTAATATTTAAGTAGGACATTACTTCTTATCTAATTAGAATTACTATTTATTTTTAAAAATATATTTTGTTTAAGTAAGATTAGGATACTAATTTTTTATTTATTAAAATTATATTTTAAAAACATAAATATTTTATTTAATATATAATAGAAATAATAATAAAATATAAATAGAAGAAACAAATATAATATACAAATAGGACATTACTTCTTATTTGATTGGAATTATAATTTATTCTTAAATATATAATTTATATTATTTAATATATAGTATAATTACATAATACTTAAATATTAAATTAATATTAAATAAGAGGTGACGACGACCACCAATCATCCTTATTTTATTTTAGTAACTAGTTTTCAATCCCGTGCAATGCACGAGTCACTATTATTTATTTATTTATTAATATTATAATATTAAATAATTTTTTATAAATTAATATATTACTTAAATATATTTATTTATATTTTTAAAAATTAAAAAAAATACCTATTCGATTATATATTTTTATAATATTTATTTATTATTACAATTTTTTATCTTCTATATATTTTTAATATATATCACACAAAACTTAAATAATATAAAACACCTAATATAAATATTTTTTTAATTCAGAATCTCCTAATTAATAATTATAATATACTTTTGTAATTTAAATATATAATAGATATTAAAAATAATTTAATAATTAATTTATTAAATATATATTATTTAAAATTTATGATTAATTTTTTATTAGTTTACTATATTTAATAATTCTATCTTCTTATCTTTTTATTTTTATTATAAATGTCTTTACTCTATATATATATATATACTATCATAATCGATCGATCCTCCGTGAATTGAGTTTTATAATTTTGAATATATTAACTTATTAATAATTATAAATAATAATATCCTAAACAAATAACACCGATAAAAGATAACAAATCTCGTTCCAAAACCGTTTGCTTTATTTATTATAATTTTTTTATTATATTTATACATAATTAATTATAAATTAAAATTTAATACAATTTATTACTCATAATAAATACCTCTTGTCTATTATATTTATAATTTTAAGTTATTTATTTCTTTCTTATTATACGTAGAATATATATAATATATAGAATATAATAGGATAGTTAGATTAGAATTTATGTTCATATTGAATACCTCGTATATATTTTATTTTATAATTTTATGTTATTTATATTTTTTTAATTTTATGTTATTTATTTCTTTCTTATTATACGTAGAATATATATAATATATAGAATATAATAGGATAATTAGATTAGAGTTTATGTTCATATTGAATACCTCGTATCTATTTATTATATAATTTTATTTTATTTATATCTTTTTTAAATTTATATTATTTAAAAAGTTAATTAGAATTTAATAAATATTAAGACCATGATGACGGACGACAAATTATCTCTCTTACTTGTATTATATATGGGATATAATAAGGTAAACCTAATGTCATCAGTTCAACTTTTAACTTTTAAATTAAAAATTAAAAATAAATTTTATATCTTCATTTTTTTGTAGAAGCTAAAAATTAAAAACTGCTTAAATAAATTAAAACAAACGGGACTATTATTTTAGCCAAACACCTTCAATATCTTATGCTATTCAGTGAAACTTGAGTTTTTATTTTTTAAACTAAGAGGATTATCTTTTTGAGTTTTATATTCTAGATTATGAACGGAGTAGTAGCGTTATATTTAGGTTGTTTGGATAACATTTATAAGTGACTGCAGCTTATAAGCTGGAAAAAAAAAGTTTTGGTTTCCTTGTGCAGATTTGCTACAAAGACAATCAGAAGATTATATTGTTGACTTCAGCGATTATCAGGAACAAAGGATACTAGAAAAGTGAAACCATATCTTTGGTATCAATAAATAATTATTCCAATGCCTAATCTCATGCAAGTTACAACAGTATT
>JAUEJK010146307.1:0-11091 GCA_032274865.1 Eryngium alpinum
CTTTGGTTGTCTATGTTACCCTTGGCTTAAGTCGTACACTTCGCATAAACTAGACCTTAAGTCTAATTTCATGTATTTTTATTGGGTATTCTAAGAGTCAGAGTGTGTATCATTGTCTTGATCCCTCCACCAATCGGATTTACACCTCTCGTCGTGTTCGATTTGTGGAAACATATTTTCTTTATGCTCGCCTAACTACTCAATCAAAAGTTTTCCACATACCATCAGCGGATATCCGGTGCCCCTCTACTGTTGTCTTGCCCATTCTCCAGCCTAATATTCAGCATCATCAACCACCTATTCACCATAGTCCACCTCCGACACTCCAAGTTCCCAGTCCTGATTTTGTTCCTAGTCCTTCTAATTCTAGCACAAATACACCAAGCCTTGTTGAAACATCACCATCTCCAAACCCTTCACCCTCTTTACCCATAATTTTACCTCATGCATTAGAGAACCATGCTTCTGTACCTATCCCTCCACAGGGAATCATTACCAGGTCCAAAAACAACATCAGAAAACTAAACCCAAATATGCAAACACCACCTCTCTTCAATCTCAACCCAAAGAACCAACTACAGTCGCGCAAGCATTAAAAGATCCGCTTTGGAGAAAAGCAATGGATGAGGAACTTTCATCACTTCGTCAACTTGGCACATGGGATTTGGTACCACCAAAAACAAAGTCAACATCTGGTTAAATGTAAGTGCATTTTTCGCATAAAGTACACCAAGCATGACACTATTGACAGATACAAGGCCCGCTTAATGGCAAAGGGGTTTCAACAAAGACTCGGCATCGACTACAGAGAAACATTTAGTCCGGTTGTTAAGCCGGCTACTATTCGTATACTACTTAGTTTGACAGTAACTAAAGGCTGGCATATTAGGCAACTTGATATCAATAATGCTTTCTTACACGGTACGCTTCATGAAGACGTATATATGTCACAACCACCTGGATTTATTGATTCGAAATTTCATACTCATATGTGTAAATTACAAAAGGCAATTTATGGGCTCAAACAAGCACCTCGAGCATGGTATACTGAACTCACAATTTTTTTGCTTGGTTTAGGCTTTAAGCGAGCTGTTTCGGATACTTCATTATTTATTCTGTATACTGAGTCGGGTCCCATTTATCTTATTGTGTATGTTGATGATATCATTGTCACTGGGCCTACTACATCTACTCTTGATTTGTTTGTTAAGAAACTGGCTAATAGATTTTCGTTGAAGGACCTTGGTGAACTTTCTTATTTCCTAGGTGTTGAAGTCATACCAACATCTGCTGGACTTTTTCTTAGCCAACGAAAGTATATATTGGATCTTCTTGAACGACTCGACATGCAGGATGCGAAACCAGCCCCTACTCAGGGACACCGCTTGAAGTTCTTAAAGACTGTCGTGCAGCTGTTGGTGGACTACAATACCTTACCCTTACCAGGCCGGATGTTGCTTTTGTGGTAAATAAACTGTCTCAGCTCATGAATTTGCCTACCACTGATCACTGGTCTGCTCTAAAAAGATTCATGCGTTACTTATGTGGTACTATTGACAAATGAGTTCAGATATTTCGTGAGACATCACCTATCCTTCGTGCTTTTTTGGATTCTGATTGGGCGGGTAACAAGGATGACTACACTTCCACGATGGGTTATGTTGTGTTCATAGGCCGCACTCCCATTACATGGAGCTCCAAGAAGTAAAAATCAATAGCTCGATCATCTACTGAGGCTGAATATAGAGCCGTGGCAGCTACAACAGCAGAATTAATGTGGGCAAGGAACTTGTTATCTGAATTGAGAGTTCATTTGTCTCAACTTCCTGTTATCTATTGTGACAACCTTAGTGCTACTCATTTATGTGCAAATCCAGTATTTCATTCAAAAATGAAACATCTTGCCATTGCATTTCACTTCATACGAGAACAAGTACAAAATGGTTCATTACGAGTCACGCACGTTCCCACGGGAGATCAGCTAGCTGACTTTCTTACAAAACCACTCTCCAGATCACAGTTTGATGTTTTGCTAACCAAGATTGGACTCATTGACAGGCCGTCCATCTTGCAGGGGCATGTTAGAGATAAGTGTTGACAAAGTCTTCCTCTATCTCCTATTCTTAGTTGTTGTATGTAAAGATAGGATATACACATATGTTAATTGTTTTCTCATCCATTATCTTTCTGTTAGTTTTAGATTACCTGTACACAACAAACCACTTGTATCCTGTACTATATATATGATTTCCTGCTTCATGAATAAAATAACAATTCTTCTATTATCTTATACTAACTGCATATATTTCTATGATGAGACAATGGGGCGTAAGCTTACCGCTCGTGGGAACATGCTAAGAGCATCTCCAATAGGGGAGCCTAACCTAAACGAGAGTCATGTTTGTGTGTCATGGATCTTTTAGAGCTTATCTATTGGAGTTGCTTAGGTTGTAAAAGGGAGCCCACCAAAGTTGTAAACTTTTGCTCCCTTAAAGTGTGTATTTCATCTCAAAAGTATATATATTCTTACTCATTATAACAACTATCATATTTATTATTTATTTATTTTATTATATTATTTAAATATATGGGATTACAAGAGCCAAAAGTGATGTGGAATAAAGAATTAATATTTATGATGATTTATTACTTTTTGGCCCTCTTTTGGGCTCTCCTTATCGGAGATGATCTAAATGAAGTCTGACACTTTTGTTCATTATCTTCAACGACTACCTTTTTTAGTTACTCATCAAATGGCACTCATTTCATATCTTTAAGTTCGATCATTGACAAGGTTCAAAGAAAGGCGTACGACCCCGATACAAAATGGTTCAATTCTGCCGTCAGGCCCTCACGATTCGCATCTTCCCGTCCAAAAAAAAAAAAAGGTGAATGAGAGCCATGAAATAGCTAAAAGCATAATATTAATCAAACTGACCAAGAGCAATCGCAGTTGAGTTAACTTTTGAAATTCTGAACTTCAAATTTTTGTGCTTGTTAAATATATAATTCAGAATTCAGTTTCATCATCCTTAGAAACTATTGAATTATGTAATTTTTAAAACTCTAAAATTTAAACTTTTAGCACTTTCTAAAGATAAAAAATTAAAATTAAATTCAGGAATTTAAATTCTTAAAATAGAATTTCCTAATTCAAATTAATTACAAGTTTTCAAATAAATACTGATGATATTGAATTATATATTTTATCGCCTAAATATACAAACCAAATTAGTTAAATGTGATTATTAAGAGAAAATAAAAAAAGAATTATAAAAATGCAAAAGAGATAGTACGTGACGTCATCAAAGTTGAAATAGGTGAAAAAAAGAGTAATTTACATTTCGGTGGATGAGTTTGCCACCGATTCTTATTATGGTGGCCATTTTTTTTGTTATTATAAATCGGTGGTTGACCGTGTCAATGTGTTAACGATACGGTGACCGCAATCATCTCACCGTTCGATTTTACCGTTAAATTTAAAATAAGTAATGAGTAAATTACATTTTGCACTCATAGAAATAATTTTATTTATATTTTAATTATTATACTTATTTAAATATAAAAATTAATTTAAAAATACTGAAATTAATTTTAATAATATTTTTTATACCATTTTAATAAAATAACTATACATATAAAAAATTAATTTATGTAAATGGTATAAAAAATATTATTGAAATGGTATAAAAAATATTATGTAAATGGTATAAAAAATATTATTAAAATTAAATTCAGTATTTTTTAAATTAAATTTTGTACTTAAATAAGTATAAAAATTAAAATGCAAATAAAATTATTTATGTGAGTGCAAAATATAATTTACTCATTACTTATTTTAAATTTAACGGTAAAATCTAACGGTGAGATTACGGCGGCCACCGTATCGTTAACATATTGACACGGTCAGCCACCGATTTATAATAACAAAAAGTTGACCACCATAATAAAAATTGATGACAAACTCAGCCATCCCGATTTATAATAACAAAAAGTTGGCCACCATAATAAAAATTGATGACAAACTCAACCATCCAAATGCAAATTACCCAAAGAAAAATTCGATTAGGTTTGTCCTATTCCGGATGGGAGAGACAACCTAAATAAGATGTTAGAGATGTGTTCGGACTTGGGATAGATTCTTTATAAATTGGTTTAAAAAAATATGTTTATGTTTTACATCCCCTTCAAGTGATAGGGTTCATCTTTGGCGATGACGACATCAACTGGAGGCATACCTGCGGCTTCATTCCTGGACAAAATTGACTCAAAATTGATTCGGTTGAGCCTCGATGTCTCTTTTCCCCAACAAAGGTATCTATTTTGCTCTCTCCACACACACACACACACACACACCCATTTGTCAAAGTGCTTACATCTAGTGTAAACAATATATGAGATTGGTTTTTTTTTTCTTCCGATTTGAAATCCAACGCTTTACGACTTTGATTTGTTATGAGTTATGTTGGTAATTAGCGCTGAGGCAATAGCCATATGAAGCAAATACAATTGGTTATAAATAATATTCAACAACCCCAGTAGTGTTTCATCTTGGTTTACTGCATTAACAAGGATGATGAAATAAGGCTTTATATTTACTCACTTATTTTGTTATATAACTATATGTGTTTTATTGGTTAGTTGTGTAATTCTTATATGTTTTTTTTTTTTTTGATGGGGTGCTTGCCCTCTCTACTTTTTAGAGTAGTGGTAATGTTGCGTACATCTCACCACCCTACTTTGTTGTTGGAACTTAATGAATTATGTTATTGCTGTTATAGTTCATAGTGCTTTATTTAGGCCCTGTTTGCTTGGGGAAAAGATTCGTGTTTTAAATTTTATTAGGCAATGGACAACTTTTCTTGATAAGTGTTTTATGGTGTTTACTCAAAAATTAGGAAAAAAAATTCATATTACTAATTTATAAATTTTAATATGTTAATTATATATAAAATATAACATTAATATAAGTAATATGTTATTTATTAATATTTAAAAAAGACATAATAACTAATTTTAGACAAAATTAAATATTATCAATAATTATTACGCTCCCTCTGAAATAGAAAGCTTGAAACTGTAGGAAAAATTGTTAAGAGCAAATTATAAGATCAAAACATCTCAACATAGTGAGTTCGTAACTTACACACCATCACTCTATAAAAGCCCAGAACTAGAGAACGGGTCGAACTTCCGTGCTGCCAATGTTATAGCATACTACCAGTAAGTGCCTGATATTGAGGGACATGTTAGAACATCATTGTTGCATACATAATGATGTCTTCACTACATAGAAAGAGCCACTAAGCGAACTATGCTTGATTGCTTTCCAATCTATTGTTACATACAAATGAGAAACAAAAAGAAGGTTTTCATTTACATGAGACTAACACTACATTGATAATCAGAAGACTAAGACACTTCTAAATCCTCCTCCTGCAGCTGTGGTTTCACTATTGCAAGAGAATCCAGTGATCATTCCTATAAAAGAAATCAAGTCCGGTTCCTCAATCTGATGAAGCAATAATCTTACTGTTGACATCACTACGTTTTGCATACAAAGATACCTAGGCCTGTAAGAACATAAACATGACAATGAAGTCCATTCTTAATCAAATAAGACTGATTTATCATCCCAACCCTCAATTCTCGCAACTCTGTTGCAGCAGATAGAACAAAAGCCAGTGTAGTTGAATCAAACTGGGAACCCTTCACAACCATATGCCGAAACACCGTAATTCCCAAATCTACAAAAGACAAGTATTTCTATACAAAAACACTATTTATTTTTACAACAGTAAGCAAGAAAATATCTTACTCTAAGGTGCACATTTATACCATCACTTGCAACTTCACTAAATCGAAAGGCACATAACTAATTATAGAATGTTATAGTCGAATGCAGCACTAAATTAAGCAACGTACACAATATAATAGTTGACCCAACTGTTTAAAAAGTTAAGCACAGATAAAACAACAAAAAACAGCTTCAGTCACCATGACATTTTAAGTATAAAAGTCTACTTTAAACCCAGTGGCGTAGCCAGACCAGCGATGAGGGGGGCCTAAACGTATTAACTGTTATACATATTATATTTAGTATATAATGATTAACATTATTAACTAAAGTAAATAATAAATATTACTAATAATTTTATGTATGTTTATTAGTTTAAATGATATAAATACCTTATTTGACTATAGTGCTAAAAGAATAAAAAAAACATTACTCACACAAATTTATAACTATAATAGTAGAACATAAATTTTAATTTATATAGATATTTAAAACTATATTTGTTAACACACACACACACACACACACACACACATATATATATATATATATTAAATTATATAGTATTGAATATAGTTAACTTATTTCTTTCTATTGTATAATATAGCGATAAATACTACTACATAATTATTTGAAAATTTGTTAAATTATTATGTAATAAGATTCCTTATCGAGTGAAACATTACTTTTTTGTTATTTATATATTAATAAATAACAATTTATTAAAAAATTAATAATAAAAGTTATCTGACATAACAATAAATATGTATATATAAGTGTAATGGTCCTAATGGAGAGAGTAGTAACTAACTCGTATAACTCCTATCATCCTATGTACGTGATTTATAGTTTTCAAAAGAACTATTTATTTATTAGCTGTGTCAATTATTTTTATTTGTATAGGTACTGTAATTATTTTTATGGGGGCTACATTTCATCTATGTAAGAGTACCTATGGAAAAATTATAGGCTGAGTGGGGTCTATAGACCCCACCAGCCACCCCTCCCTCCGCCACTGTTTAATTTCTTGGTTTAACTTTACCAACATATGCCATGTCTGCTAGTGAAGTAGAAGTTGCAGCTCTAAAACAGATGGCCATGGACCTTGATGGGCAGGATCCTAAATTTCCAAACAATTTAAACAGAAATTGCCTTATGCAGGCCACATTTTCCCATGTATTCATTATTATAACAATGTAGTTTTCCTAAAGACATTCAAGCATCTTTTCAAGCTAATCTAATATAATCAGGAATTAAGTTGATACTCTTACAAATTCTACAAAAGTTCTGTAACATACTTTGATTAGGGTTCATGAAAAAGGAAATAAAACGATGACTAGCTAAGCACTAGCAGTAATCAAGGTCTTTAAAGATAGAAAGAAAGTAAAGGTTAAGCAGGGGGTTCTTTAGAAGATGCAGGTAAATTAATAAACAAGTGAAGCCTCTGCAGTAGTCTAGGCTTAAGCAACTGGGTCCACTACCCCATATTTATATGCAAATGCTAATAGTAATTAAAATTGGGCACAAACAAACTCGTTACACACTGATAAAACATCACAAGGTAGTTGCAACATAGCTCCAACCAAGACGACTAACTTCGATAGTAAATGAATATCAAGTGAATAACTAGTTACAATGTAATAAGTCAAAAGAAGAGTAAAAAGAAAGTAGATGAATGATTCGGAATACTCCCACTCCACATTACTGTTTTCTGGAACCGACAGGGGCACACATTTATTAAATACAAATTGTTACGGGTTATTGACTTATTGTCCACTTTCAAGTCACAGACTCAAAACTTATATCCACAATCCATTCACTTAACTCTCTTCAAATAAATTAACAAATTTAACCATAAATCTCACCCAAATTTTCCCTATGTGATCAAATTCTTTGAACAACAAATTTTCACTTCAATATCCCTGATCCTAACTTATCTCCTAAACATTAGTCTTTTCTTCACCAACAAGGAGAGAGAAACAACATTTCATATTTATGCTTCACACAAACTAGACATATCTGCATACATATCATATTCAGAAAAAGTTAAGGAATCTTCTTCTTACATATTCCAAATAGAACCAAATCTAGGGAGCCAGCTCCATGCGCACACACCGATCCTTATCTGTAAGTCTTCTAATAAACCAATATCTTAGTTGAATATATGATCTGCCAATTAACCAGCAGGGTAGAATTTTCAAACAACTAAAGCATGCAAGTGGCCACTCCCCTAATGCTCATATACCTGCCTCTCCTTCATGGCTTTCAGCAAATGAACTAGCAACCACTAAACCTATATTCACAGGATACACGTAGGTGAAGTGATCATATGTCCGGGTTCCAAACACCCAAATTTCGAGCATCTCCCTCATCTGTACTCCCCTTCCACCGGCTACTTTTCACACACAATCTATGTTTTACTCCAAGATTTAACTCTCCACATATGTCATACTCCTATGCCGTTTGCCAGATTTGCCATATATATCTATCATATATAAACACATATATCTGGCAAATTCCACTCCCGGTTCTATTATACTTATAGTAAGTACTAGTATTACAACACCAAGAAAGTGTACTTTCGGAAAAAGAACATTAAAATAAAGCCTGGAAAATAAAACCACTGCCTGATAGCTCTTAAAACACTTTTTACTTAAATTGTACAAACATATATCTATACATTACGGATTGTTTAGAGCATATTTGTCATCAGGTAAATCCCTCAACTCTTTCACATCAGCCTAACACAAAAAATCACAATCAATAAATGCAGCCCACCCCTCGTAATTTGTCAAACGGTGTTGAAAATCTTCTAAGAGAGAACTCAGTATTACAATCATCGACTCGAACATCGAGAACATGGACGGGTTGATTATACTACCAATAAACAGAGTTCAAAGAAAAACCTAAATTCGAAAAAATCATCGATTCCAATGAGTAAATCAAATAATTTAAAAAGAATCGAGTTTAATAAGGTTCGGTAGTAGAGAAATTAGAGAAAAATACCTACTTCGCTTTGATTTCTACTCCCTCTGTTGATAAATTTCACCGTCAGTGTTGGTAGATAGAGGATAGAGAGGAGGGGATTAAAAAAGCGGAACTGATCCAGAGAAGTAACAAGGGTTGGGAAAATGTTTTCCTGTTTCAATAAGGGCAAAATGTTTTCTGCAGTTTATTTAAACCTTTGCAATTGACTTACTAAATATTTTCAGTTGACCAAATTTTCAGTCCAAACAAACACTGTAAAATACAGAAACTATTTTCCCGCAAAATATTATACGGGAAATAAACAGGTAGTATCATATGAAGTTCCCTTATCCTTCGTGACAATGAAAGTAGTACAGATTATTATGTTAAGACTTTTATATCTTTGGAGAATAGATTACAGTACGGCGCGAGCGCGCGCACACATATATATAGTTACTCATGAATTTTACAAAGTTTTAGTAATAACTTATGTCCCATTTACATCGACCTATACACAAATAAAAACATCAACTGTCTTTTATTCTTTGTTGTTAGTTTAAGAAATAGTTTTTAAAGATGTACTGCTACTAATACCGAAGAAAGAAATAATATTTTTACATGTGTCCTGCTTAATTAGGTACAATATTTAACAATGTTTCATTTTGTATGATTCTTAATATTTCATACATGTCATACTCATTTTATTTTGTCACAGAAAAACTTCCTGCAAAATAAATTGCGACGCCACAATGTCTTGGGCTGACCTGCCAGCTGATATACTCTTCAGCATCTTCAGGCTCCTTCATGATATAAACAGCCATAACTTTCTTGATCTTTATCAGTGTCTTGCCGTTTGTCGTTCATGGCGATTTGTTGCTAAACAAATATGGCGGAACCACGTTTTGCCAACAACTCCATGGTTACTCCAAAAAGAAACTCGACATAAAATAGTTTTCAGCACTAATCTGTATAAGTGGCATAAATTTAGTAGTCTTGATACAGATGATGATTCTAGCTTTTCGTTTAGTCTTGAGCTTTATCCTTTGGAAACTCATGCTTCATGCAATGGATGGTTACTTCCGGGCACTTCTGATCATCTACCTTTTCTTTATAATCCTGTCACAGCACTTCTTCTCCCGCTTCCACAACTGCCAGAAAATTTAAGGCTTCATTCCCATATGAAATTTGTGTTGTCCAGAACTACACCTACCGATACTAATTGCATTACTTGTCTCAAGTTTTCGATGAAACGAGAATTCATGGACGATAGTACTACTACCCTTGCCTTTTGTCGACCAGTCTTGTCATCATCCTGGCTGACATAGAGGGAAAGCGTCGAAGACATTATATTCTGGGGTGAAAAATTTTATGCTATTGATAAAACTGGAGCTCTCTTTGTTTACAATGACGATATAATTAATAGAAACACCACTGCCTACACAAACTGGTCATGGAGGAAAATGAAGATAGCAGGAGAAATCTGTGGTACTAATTCACGTTCATCGATAGATGTTCACCGCTTCTTCTTTTATTTGGTAGAATCAAAGACCGGAGAATTGTTGATGATCAAGAGGATATTCGAACCAAAGCATTGCACCTACACCACCGAATCTTTTTGTGTTTTCAAGTTGAAATACCGGAGTGACACCATATGTAGTCGTTATAACTACTACTATTATTGGGATGAAATGCACAGCCTCCATGAAAAAGAATCCTTATTATTGGGGTGGAATGACTGTATCTCTGTGTCAGTTAATGATGATGATATCACATACAAATCCAACTGCATATATTTTTATGATGAGATGATAGGGAGTAAGCTTACTGCATATGGGATGTATGACTTGGAAAATTGTACAATCCTAAAGAAAGCTGAAGATTTAGGTATGTATTCACTGTAAATTTTTTACTCCCTCAAAACTTTCAAATCTTTAGTTATGGTATGAATTTATAATTTCTACAGCAAGCAGGTCGTTTAGTCTCTATATGTATTTAAAAATAATTTTATTTGATTTTTTAAATTCTTTCCCTCTTGTTTGCTCCTGGTATACTTATATTTGTAATATAAGATGTGAATAAAATATGACCTTTTATGACTTGCTATCAGATGTGAAAATTGACAGAGTTTGTTGAGAAAAACAAGGGCCAGGTAGATCTAATTCTAGCTGGTTCGGGTATTAGTAAAGAAAATAAGATGAAGCTGAACTTAAACTTGATGATTTGTCTGTTCTACTTTTGTATATTCATTCTTTTTTTTTTTGGGTAAATGTGTATGAATTAAAGAATAAAAAGGTACAAGAGGATGGAGTTCAAGCTCCGCCTGGGCA
>JAUEJK010146413.1:0-11091 GCA_032274865.1 Eryngium alpinum
TTACCTGCTGCTTGCACCAAGTGCAAGGTCTTTGGTCACTCGTTGGCTAAATGTCCCTTTACCAAGTGGGCTCCGACCGGTAAGTTACTTCATATGGCTTCGCCTGTTATTGTTGAACCTGCTTTTGAGATTGTTGAGTCTGTCACTGTTGAGACTATTGTTGAAACTCCTGTTGTGGAGCCTGTCACTGCTGAGTCTTTTCTTGAACCTCATGTTGTGGAGCCTGTCACTGTTGAGCCTATTGTGGAACCTCCTGTTGTGGAGCCTGCCACTGTTGATTCTGATTCTGAGAATCTCTCTGTTGCTGATATACTGAAGCTGCAGAACCTGAAGATACTATTGCTCAACCTGATCCCATTCACTTGTCAATTATTCATGATTCTGTTGACGAATGTCGTGCTGATGGATCTGAAACTGTTTATCAGAGTCAACTGGTGACCATTTTTAAATCTAAGGGTATTTGGAAGAACGCTGAATTTCGTAAATCGTGGGACTTGTGTACTGCACAACTTGCATAACATGCACATCTTTCTTCCCCGGTCTTGATTCCTGCTACGGAAGACGAGTTTACGCCCGTCGTCTCAAAAAATCAAAGGCGTCGTCTTCGATCAATGGGCCCTCCATCTTAGTTCTGTAATTTCTATGTTGCTTTTGATGCTTTTGTAGGTCTACTTGTCCATTTGCTGTCATCTTTTTTTTCTGGTTTGGACCAGTTGTGTTATCTGTTGATAGGCCAAGATCTTGGAATTTAAACTCCAATTTTTATTTTTTATTTTAATTTTTCTTCCCGTTTACGGTAAGAAAAGTTGGAGATGGCTAGGGGTCTCATGTCCTAGCTCATCGGTTTCTCCCGTCAGGGTTGCCTTTTACTTTTTTAATGAAATTGACCATTACCTTTTACTCTAGGAATCATTGCCCGATTAACCTCAGAAATATTCCCCTTTCTATAGGCTTGGATTAGGTTTTGTGATGTCTAATAGGAATTAGAAACGTGTTTTGAAGGTAAGTTTTACCTTATTTCCTCTTTCTCGCCGCATAATATTAGGGTTTTTACGCTATCTAGGAATCATTGCCTGATTAACCTCTAAGGATTCTATTTCTTATTTGAAATTACCTATATTTACTCTAGGGTTTCAGCACCTCCTTAATTGAGTCCTGCCACTTTAGGCCTTTGCCGTGTTAGGCTTGTTTTAACTCGAGATTTATTCCGATTCGGATCCAGATCGTGCCGAATTGGGATTCAGTGTTTTGTACCCTATTTTTGGGCCACTACATTTTCCCCCTATTTTCAGGGTAATTTATTCCTCGGAAATATGATTCATTTTGTACAAAAAATCAGGGCTTATGAAGGTTTCTGCCCGGAACATCCCTCCTTGGCATTGGGACGCCAACGGAGCCTTAACCTAGCTACCTTGGCATTTTATCAAAGAAGTTCACATACCTTCTTGGCGTTGTGATGCTAAGGAGAATTTATAGAGCCAAGCTTGGCATTTTTCATAAGAAAATAAAGCACCCTCCTTGGCGCTCCAAGGAGTGCCTATGGAACCCTATTTTGGCATTTTTTGCAATGATCAAAGCACGCTTCTTGGCGTTGGCACCAAGGAGTGCTTATTCAAACCATGTTTGGCGGTTTTGAAGTCTAACAAAGTATACTCCTAGTCATTGGATGCCTAAGAGGTCTATACCTCTATGTCTTGACGTTTTACAGGGGCTTCGATCCCCTCTTCTAGGTGTGGGATGCCTAGGAGGGGTACCAAGGAGTACGTTTGATGTTTTTGATATCCAATGGAGTCCCTCATTGGCCAACGGAGTTACTATCCATCTCGTTTTGTGGCTTGAAAGCGGCCAAGTGAGTCTCCCTTGGCGTAAGGCACTAATGAACTTTATTTTACCTAAACCTGGCGGTTTAGGGTTTCGATGAGGATCCCTCCTTGGCGTGGGATGCCAAAAAGAACTATTCTTTACCTAACCTTGGCGGTCTAGGGTTTATGTGTAGATCTCTCCTTGGCGTGGGGCGCCAATGAGCTCTTTATTACCTACCTTGGTGGTTTAGGTTTTTCGCAAGGATACCTCCTTTGCGTGGGACGCCAAGGAGTCATAATGTTTACCTAGTGTGGCATTTTTCGTAGTACTAAAGTAATACTCCTTGGCGTTTGACGCCAAGGAGCCTACCCCGTAGGTTACTTAGGTGTTTTAGCCTCTATAAATTCCTTCTTGTTGGTGTAGAACTCCCAAGAGTTGTGCTTTTGGTACTAAACGTAGCTTTATTTCTTCGCATATATGTCTTTCTTCGAAGGATTTTAACGCCGACAAGTATATTTAGGGTTTCCACTCGTACATAATGGTTACTATTTCCAGGTAGTTGAAGCGGCACGACTTCCCACAATCCTTCAACTTCTGCTTCTATATAAACCTCCTTAGGATGAGGGATTCCTCATTCTTCAAGCTTTCAAACTTCTCTCTAGCTTCTCTATACTCCAATCTCCTATCAAGAGTTCTCAATTGCAATGGCAGAAAGCGGTCATCAGAAGAAGAAATCCAAGAAGAGAGCCTTCTCAATTATTCTCGTAATCTATTCTATTTGTTTCCATAAAGTTTTATTCCCATTATTTTGCGTTCATCTAAATCGTGTAGTTGATAAAGAGATCGCGCATCTCGCCAAACTATAATCTGCCCCCCGTCATCTACTCCTACTCCGAAGTCTTCTAGAAAGAGGACTCGTGATGTGTGGCCTTCTCTTCCTCTTCCGGCTCCTACTTCCAGCAAAACTCTTTTTCAGGGGGAGTGGACCTTTGGTCCTGATGATTCTGTGGTCCGGGACATCAATTATGCTCAGCAATGGTACTCGGGGTCCATCACTCCTCGTGATAAGGAGGATTTTATCTACAATTCGCAGGCAGAGAAAACTAGGGCCTATGGCGCCCAAGCTGTGGTTTCGGTTTGATTTCTCCCTTTTCATGTCATTTTTCGAATTCCTTTACTTATTGATGACCGCACTCTCTTTTGTAGGTTAACTGACACTTCCAGGCGGCCATGCACCAAGTCCGCCAGTTGGAGTCTTCTTTAGCTGAATAGGAGAAGACTTCTGAAAGGATCCAGAATGATCTCTCCCAATCTGAGGAGAATAATAAAAAGCTGTAGGCTGATCATAAGCATCTTACGGAGTTGAATAAAAAACTTCATGATAATATAAAGACCTCCAACACCAACGCTATCCAGGAATTCCTGAAATCCCGTACTACTGCTACCGAAAGCTTGCCACAGCTAGGAGGAGATTTCCCAAGCTGTATCACGAATGTTGGGACCAAGCTATGGAGACTGTGAGTGGTGCTCACCCAGGCATCGATCTTTCCAAATGCAACTGTCCAGTCCCAAAAATTGAGTATCCCAAGGATACAAATGAGGAGTTTGATTGGCAGTTAGGGTCCGATGAGTCTTTGGAGAGTGACAACGATTTCGATTCTGATGTCTCTGATGATGACCAAGGGTCTCGAGCACTGGTTCCAGTTTCCACCTCTCAGGGGCTGGCGAGTACTGTAGATACAGATTTTATAGAGAGGTTGAATGTTACTCTCTACTCTGATGGAGAGGATCAAGATAAACCCTCCGCTTCTTGATGTACTTTTTAATGTATTTTTATTAATGAAAAAATCTTTTGTTATTTAATTGTGCCATTACTACTGAAAATATCTTCGTAAACTAGTAATACGCTATGAATGAGGTAACTCTTCACCATCAAGAGTTTCTAAGTGATAAGATCCTACTGCGACAGTCTGCTTCACTCGATAAGGTCCTTCCCAATTAGGAGATAGCTTCCTCTTTTCCGTTCCAGTAGCTTCAAGCCTTCGAAGTACCAAATCTCTATTAGTAAAGTATCGCTTCTTTACTTTCATGTTGTAGTAGGCGGAGGTCCTTCTCTTATATTCTAATACTCTATGGACAGCTTCTTCTCATTTATCTTCGATCAGATCAATCTCCATTTTTAATAGTTTCTCATTTTCCACTGGATCGAAATTCTCCACCCTAGGAGATTGCAAAGCCAAATCTACCGGAAGGACCGCCTCCACTCCATATACCAATGAAAAAGGGGTTTCCCCTGTAGATTCTCTAGGAGTAGTTCAATAGGAGCATAATACATTTAACAATCGGTCGACCCATGCTCCTATAGCGTAATCTAACATCTTCTTTACTCCATCCAAAATGATGCGATTCGCTCTTTCCACCAATCTGTTTGCTTGAGGGTGAGCTACTGCTGCGAAACATAACTTGATATTCCATCCTCTACAATGATTTTTAAACTTTATACGGTGGACTCCATATCGGCAGATGACATCTTTCCATAAGAAACTAATAACCTTCTCCGAGGTAATCACTGCCAGCGGTCGATCTTCAATCCACTTTATGAAGTAGTCAATGATGACCACTAAGAATTTTCTCTTCCCGGAGGCTTGAAAAAAAATGACATCTTCCCATAAGAAACTAATAACCTTTTCCGAGGTAATCACTGCGAGTGGTCGAGCTTCAATCCACTTTATGAAGTAGTCAATGATGACCACTAAGAGTTTTCTCTGCCCGGAGACTTGAGAAAAAGGTCCCAAGATATCAATACCCTACATAGAAAAAGGTGGATGAAAGGTGATAGATGTGAGTACATTATGAGGTTGTCTTGGTATAGATGCGAACTTCTGACATTTATCATACTTCTTTACGTACTCCATGACGTCTTGCTTCAAGGACGACTAAAAGAATCCTTGTCTCATGATTTTCTGTGCAAGCATCCGTCCTCCCACATGCTGTCTACACTGGCCCTCGTAACCTTTTTCCAAAGCTGTGTAAGTTTCTCATGGTCCTAAACACTTCAAATAGGGCATGGAAAAGGATCGCTTGTATAAGACTCCATCAATGATCACATATCTGGAGGCTCTTGCATGTATCTTCTTAGCTTGTTTAGAATATTGGGGTAACTCTCCTCTGAGGAGATATACCTTGATTGGTTCTATCCAATTGAACTCCACATAAATGGGTGCTATTAGCTTTACTGCTATACACAGTTGATCCTGAGCTTCTGAATAGATATTGCCTTCATAGGCCATCTGAATGGCTCCAGCTGCAAACTTGGAAAACTCGTCTGCCGCTAAGGTCTGTTCCCTGGGTTTAAACTCTAATGTCCATCCTTCGAATTGGGATAGCGTAGCCCTTGCCATCTCAACATACTTTTCCAATTTGGGTCGACACACCTCAGAGGTTCCATTAATTTGACTAACCACCAACTGTGAATCATCCCTTATCATTAGTCTACTGGCTCTTAAGGATCTCACCAATCCCAGTCCAGCTATCAAAGCCTCGTACTCAGCTTCGTTATTGGTGACCTCAAAGTATAATGTAGCAACATACTTAATGAGAAAACCTACGGGGCTTTCTAGAATTTTTCTGGCTCCTCCGCAGTTAGCGTTAGATGCTCCATCGAAATATAAACTCCATGCTTCTATGTTTGCCTCTAGAGGCATCGCGTTCGTCTCTTCGAGTGTCATTTCCTCGTCGGGGGCTATAGTATATTCCATAATGAAATCTGCTAATGCTTGAGCTATGATGACTGTTTATGGCTGGTATCGAATGTCATATTCGCTTAATTCCATTGCCCACTTTACTAACCTTTCGTTGGTGTTCGGTCTATGCAATACTTTTCGGAGTGGTTGGTCTGTTAGTATCTCGATAGTATGTGCTTAGAAGTAGGGTCTCCCTGTTCGGGCTGTCATAATCAAAGCTAATGTCATTTTCTCAATCCTTTCGTATTTTAGTTCGGCCCATTTAAGACCTTACTCACGTAGTATACTGGGAGTTGTACTCCCCCTTGATCTTTAACCAATACCGCACTTAGAGCGGCCTCCGAGATGGTCAAGTATATGGCGAGTACATCACCATGCTCTGGTTTAGCCAAAAGATTTGAGAAGCTAGGATATTCCTTTAGTCCATCGAATGCCTCTTGACATTCAGTATTCCATTCAAATTTCTTAGCGGTCTTTAGTACCTTGAAGAAAGGTAGGCATCGCTCTCCTGCTTTAGATAAGAATCTACCCAGGGCAGCAACTCTTCCTGTGAGTTTCTGTAACCCTTTGGAGTTCATCGGAGGTCTCATATCGATGATGGCTTGTATCTTGTCCGGATTGGCTTCGATTCCTCATTGAGAAACCATCATCCCTGGGAATTTTCCGCACTTGTTAGGAATCAACTTCATGTTATGCTTGCATAGTATGCGGAAGGTCGCTTTGAGATCTTCTATGTAAGATCCTTTCTTTTTCTTTTTGACTAGCATGTTATCAATGTAGACTTCCATCGTTCGCCTGATAAGTGGAGCGAATATCTTGTTAACCAACCGCTAATAAGTGGCTCCGGAGTTGTGTAGTCCAAATGCCATAACCACGTAACAATACAATTTGTTCTTAGTTATGAAGGATACCTTGGGTATGTCTTCGTCATACATCTTGATTTGGTGATATCAATTATAGGCGTCCATTAGACTCAACATCTCATGCCCAGAGGTAGCATCTATAAGTGCATCAATATAAGGAAGAGGGTAGTGATCTTTTGGACAAGCGTCGTTTAGGTATGTAAAATCAATGCACATCGTCCATTTTCCATTGGGTTTGGGTACTATCACGGGGTTGGAGAACCATTCAGCATACTGTATTTCATGTATGAATCCCGCTTCCAAGAGCTTCTGGACTTCCTGGTCTATGATCCGTTGTCTTTCCATTCCGAAATTCCTTTTCTTCTGGTAAACCAGCTTCTTGTGAGGTAAGATATTTAATTCGTGGATTATAAGATTAGGATCGATTACTAGCATGTCGCCTGCTGTCCACATATAGATATCTCGATTTTCCTTCAAGAAACGGGTTAGCTCATGTCGCTCTCCTTCTCCCAAGCTAGCTCCCATATATGTGACTTTAGTTTCATCCGCCTCATCAAGGGGTATTCTGATTAACTCTTTGGCTGGCCGGCCTCTTTTTTCCTGGGAGTTTTTTTGTATATCTAATTTTTCCATGAGGAGGGTTCCACCTCTCCTTTCCTGCTCCTTTGTTGCGGTTATACACAAACCTGTGATGTCTTATGATCGCCTTTATGGGTTCCCATACCTCGGAGGTTGGGAATTTAATCGTTGCGTGATATGTGGAAGGTATGGCTTGGAATTGATGCAATCCCTTTCTTCCCAATATTGCATTATATACTGACGGAGTCTCCACCACCACAAACTCTAGAACTCGTACTTCCTCTATAGCTCCTTCCCCTAAGACCAGGGGGACCTGCAAGACACCCTTAACAGGGGCTTCCTCACCTCCAAACCCTATTAAAGGATTCTTCGATTTCTCCTATCTCTGTTCAAGAAACCCGTGCTTGTAGAATGCAGCATAAAACAAGTCGTTGACAGCTGCTCCATTATCTACTAGTATCTTCGTCATCCATTGATTCCCCAAGCGAGTTGTTATTATTAGAGGATCTTCGAACGAAGATCGAACCTCTTCTAAATACTAATCAGTAAAGCAGATATATTGGTTTCTGTCAAAATTCTTGTTGCCCCCCAGGGCATTCCAATGCCAAGACTTCTCCATTCATAACTTTTTTCTTATGGCTTCTTGTTATTATTAGAGACCAGTGTGGGTGCCGCTTCTTGTTGGCTCGGGGAAGATTTCCCGGAACTCTTTTATCTTATGGCTTGCAGTTCAGGAGAGGCTATCTACAAGAGATAAGCCATGTTGTGGGGGGAGTTGAGTCAGTTTGTCAGCTTTGTGAGGGGGCGGATGAGACACATTCCCATCTTTTCTTCTCATGCCCATTCTTATCGGCTTGTGTTAGGATGGCTAGGAGGGAGGTCAGATTTTCCTTGGCGTACATCAGTTGGTCTGATGGATGTGTATCATATATTTCTGGCTGCTTTGGTTTATTCTATTTGGCAGGAGCGTAACCATCGGATTTTTCAGGATTCTTATTCTACTCCGTCGGTGGTCTTTCAGCTCGCCCGAGACATGGTTAGAGATAGGTTAATTTCGTGTTGTATTCCACAGTCCATTCAGGCTGTGGTAATTCGCCGTATTTGGAAAATAGCTTGGTATATTTTTATTTTTATTTTTATTTTCCTTATATGGTAAGTTATTGGGGATGGCTAGGGGTCTTCTGTCCTAGCTCATCGGTTGCTCCCGTTAGGGTAGCCTTATACTTTTTCTTTACTTAATGAAATTGACCGTTACAAAAAAAAAAAAAAGCTTTTCATAACAGTCTCCCACAGACGGCAGCAAATGTTATAGGTCAAAATAACGAACTAAAATAAAGCATACCTGTTGGAAGAATCTCGAAAGATGATCTCCTGAAACTCCTTGAATGATAGCAGGAAAACCTGCAAAAACTGGCGGGGGTTGGTCCCGCCGGGAGAACTCGAGTGCAAGAATGAGTAATGGAAGAATATATGTATTCTCTAAGTCGGACCTAGAATTGCGTACCTAATTACGAGAAATAATCCCCTTTATACAGGCGTGGATTAGGTTTTCTGATGTCTAATAAGAATTAGAATCTTGTTTAGAAGGTAAGTAATATTTACCTTATTTCCTCTTTCTTACCGCATAAGATTAGGGTTTCTACCCTCTCTAGGAATTCATTGCCTGATTTACCTCTAAGGAATTTGTTCCTTATTTGGAATTACCTATATTTACTTTAGGGTTTTAGCACCTCCTTAATTGAGTCCTGCCGTTTGGGCCTTTACCTTGTTGTGCATGTTTTAACTCGAGTTTTATTCCGGTTCGGATCCAGATCGTGCCGACTTGGGCCTCACAGTTTTGGACCCTATTTTTGGGCTACTAGATGTAGCAATGAATTCCTTTAGATCAGATCTGAGGTGTCTTTTATTCAAGTCATTTTCCAGCTTGTGCCTGACATGCAAATTCTGAGTTATAGGAGCTTCCCTGAGTTTTCCAATTACTACTTGAAACTCATAATCAGGCTATCTTAACATTTGTTCTATAGAAAAGAATAATTTTGAATTATTGCGTAAAGTATATCTGATTCACCTATGCTCATCTTCATTCACATTCACTAGCACTTCATCTATTTTTATCTGGAAACCTATTGAGCTTCACTTCCCTTCTACCTGTGCCTTCAGCTCTTATTGGATCAACATTGATTCGCCTCTGACTCGTTTCTTCTTCAGACAAAGAACTATCTTGCTCTGACATTCTTGAATCATATCTCCTTGTTATAACCTTTCTTCTAGTGTGTCCTGTGGAAGAAGGTTTTCTGCCAGAATGTTTGTTATGTACTCTTGAATTTCTCCCAGCAGGTGTATAACTGGGAGGAGGTGGAGGTGGCTGATATTCTCTTTGGGTAGGAATAAGAGGTTTTCAAGCTTCTTTTTCTTTCTTTTTCTTCTCCCTTAAGATCTCTTCCTCCTTTAGAGCTTTGTTCTTTTCCGTTGTTGCCTTAGCTCTATCAACCTTGGATTTCTTTTTAGCTTCAACTTCAGCTCTTTTCTTAGCATCAATTTCCTTATCCTGCTGCTCAATGATCCTTGCAGCATTCTTAGGTACTCTTACACTATTAATATCCACTTCATCATCAGAGCTTGAATTTGAATCACTATCTGAATCTGCTCTTCCATTAGGATTACTAATTGATATTTGTTTTGGCTTAAAAGGAAAATTAACAGACTTCTTCTTCTTTACCATTGGCCTTTTTCCTTTGGGATCTTCAGGATCAAATTCTGGTTCATCAGCAGCAGATTTTTGAGCAAGAGCAGCTTCAACTTCAGTAATAGCTTTTTCCTCAATAGTAGGTTTGTGACTAGCAGCTTCAGGACCAGCAGATTGTGGCTCAGTAGCAATTCTCTCCCCCTTTTTGACATCATCATAGGTAAGTTGCAGAACTACAGCCAATAGAAGTTCTTACTGTTTCATCATCTCAGACATCTTTTTATCCTGAGCTGCCATATGTTCCTTGAATAGTGCAATCTCTGCTTCATAAGCCCTTTCCCTCTGATGAGCTTTGACTGATTGCTTTTTAGCTATTTTTTTAAGATGAAAGTCCCGTGTTTCTATGAAGGAATCCAGTCTCGCATCTAGATGTGAAGCTATATCTGTCTGTGCATGGCTCATAGAAAAAGAAAATAAATTAATTGCCTTCAAAACCATCTTGGACTCGTCATTCTCTGCTTCGTAGACTTCATTTGGAGTTAAGTCTTGGAAGCAGATCCCAATGACATGAGGCATGCCTGTCTGGCTGCCCTAGCTGTATCTCTCATTGTTGGTTGATATTTATCATTTAACCAGCATCCTCCTCTCAAGGCTCTTCTTGAGATGTTTGCTCCCTTGTTATTTCTTCAAACACCAACCTAGCTGTTGCTACAACAGATGTGCCAACTCCATGAATCTGAACATAGGTTTCATCAGGAAGCTTAAATGGAGCATCTCTCATATCTTGCATTAGCCTTTTTGCCCTATCCTCATGTGTTTCTTCACCAGCAGATTCAACTTCCTCATCATCATTTTCAATATTTTCTTCCATTACTTGATCTGGAAGTGTAAGAATTTGTTGCACAGTGTGAAGAATCAGCTCATGGGTTGGATTGCACTTAACTCCCAATAAAGTAGCAGTGATTGGATCTGAGATATCTTCAACACTTGAATCTTCTGTCACATGAGAAGCTGCTTGTGGAGTAGCAGATCTTGGAACTGCTAGTGGAGAAGTTGTTGGTGGCTTATAATTGGACTAACAGCTTTTTCTTGTTTTTCATCGAACAACTTTTCTTCTTGGGGTCCAGATCCATAGCCACATTAGGTTGTATAAGTTTTACGGCCACAACCCCATGCTTTATCATAGACATGATTTTAATGTAATCTTTTTTTATAATCCCCTATTAATAACCTCATTAAGTCAGAATATTCATTCTAATTCAAAACAAATGGTGTTAAACATAGATATCTCGAAAATTCTGTCGAAAATTCATGAATGCCCATAGTACAAGTAGAACAATCACAAGTAAATGCACAACCTATTATTGATACCACACAGGTGCCTCGTTGTAGTGGGAGTTAGATTCATGTTTTGGGA
>JAUEJK010146521.1:0-11090 GCA_032274865.1 Eryngium alpinum
ATGCATGAATATTGATAAATATTAATGCCTTTTAATTTTATTATAATTACCAAAATACCATTATATATAATACATTTGTATTGGTTTCCCCGGTTTCCTCACATAAATGGTTTCCCGATGAACTCAACTCTATATATATATATATATTGCCACAGTGAAATGGATCAACAATCAATAGAGAGTTCTATCAATCCTCCACAGATAAGTATGTTCGCTTCCTTAGATGCCTTAAAGAGAAACTTATTAAGAAAACAAAGTTTCATTATACAAACGGTTGAACATGGATTGAATCATCATTCATTGTAATCAAATATATATATATATACACTAACATCATTGTTTAGATTCACAAACCAAAATAATCACCAATGCAACTATTTCTGATGATAGGATATGATTCAGATTTCCGGAATACTCCACCGACATTATACACACTTTCACCAACATCGAACGTATCAGTCATGGTAATTTTTTCCTTTTTCGCAACATATCATGTTTAACATGCACATAAACTTCTTTCTAAGAATACACTAAGCAGAGTCTGTCATCGTTTGCAGTATCTTCCTCCAAAATTTGTTCTCAAGTTCGGAGAAAGTCTCCCAGAAATAGTTAGATTACATGTAAAGAACGGGGATGTCTTTGAAGTAAATTTTCATCTGTGGAATGGTTCATTTATACGACTAAGTCAAATTTCAGAAAGATATTCACTCACACCTTTCTCATTTCTATTCTTCGACTACGTCGGAGGGGGAGATTTTATCTTAAACGCCATAAGTTGTATGTGTGCAGAAGTTGAATATCCCGTAACAGGTAAATATTTACCGATACGCGGAAATGATCTGCAGTCGATACCTACTATGAAAGATATATCAAAGAAACATAAGAGAACGCATCATTATATATTTCACATTGATTATGTTAAAAAAATTATAATTTAACAAATTCTAAAAGTATTTACTTCTTAATTAGAGGAAACGATTATTGAAGTTGGCTACTGTTCAGCTATGAAGTACAATCACAGCGGCTATGTTAGAGATGAGTTTGTAGTTTGTATTGATGATTACCCAAAACCAACTTATGGCGCGGTGAGCTTCACCTATCATTTCTTTTTAAGTTTCAACAGAATTTATAAATGTATATGATATAATATTGAATTTCATTGATATACAGCCTGTTAGTGAAGAATATGAGTTTATTACAAAGAAGTGGAAAGATAAGAATTGGATACAATGTTATGTGAAAAATAGATCTTGGGGCATTCAAGTTACTAAAGTAGCAGGTTTATGTCTTCTCCATAAAGGATGGTATACATTCGCTAAGGTTAACAAACTAACTCCAAATGATGTATGTGTCTTCCAACAAAGGGAAAATGGCCTAAAGTATGACGTTGCAATCTTCCGTTCATATACATCAATGGTTGATGGTTACCCAGGTTTGATATGGTTGTACACAACACAATTTTGTAACTTGTTATTCTGCCTGAAAATATTTATACAAACTGATCTATATACTGCATGTTTTATTTCCTATGCAGGAACATATACGTCACATGTTTTTATCACATATGTTGATCGTCGCTTCATGGCATTACATGAGATAGTAAGCAATTCTTTCCAAAGATAATTAGTTAAATGTTATCTTCATTTACAATCAACAAAATATTAATATTTTTTGATCAAATTATGTTGCAGAGTGTACCAGTTCTCTTTTGGGATTTAAACTGTGCTGATATGCCACTTGAAATAACACTCCACATTCGTGGCCACCTTCCATTTAACTGTACCTTTGATGGTGAAAATAAAAAACTGCTTGGGCTTGCACAACTGATCAATACAGTTGGTATCATGGAGAGAGATTTGATTCATTTCATACGCATGGCAGAAGGTATATTTAATGTCACGATTTACGACATATTAGGTTTAGATAAAATGTTTTCCTTCAAATGACTTTTATAAAGTTGATGTTACCAAATGTTGTACAATCTTTTAGAACTTAAATATGACAACTTCTTGTAACACATATTACGACTTAATCATGTATCTCTGATTTTTCCTATTCTGGAATGTAATACATAAGAATGTGGAAGTACAGTAGAGATACAACCTAGATAATTTAACCATCCAATAACAGGTTACTTAAATGTCTATTTCAACGTAAGCGCTTAAACAAATTAAGCTTAAAAGATACGACATACGTTAATGTTATTACAGTTACCGCGTAGAAATTGGCAAATTATAGAACACTTCTTCATACACCACATTTTTTGTTAGGCACTTACCCACACCATCATCACTGTCGATTAGTATCTTTAGAACCTTAGCTGATGTAACCCTCGAAACAACGACATAGAGTTGTCCATGTATGAAAACATCTTTCGGAAGATACAAACCAACACATTTAAGGGACTGACCCTGTGATTTGTTAATAGTCATTGCATAACAGACTTGTAGATGAAATTGCCTGCGAATTAAGCGTGTTTCAGTAAGAGACAATTTCATCCGAGGAATAAAATGTCTAGAACCGACAGAATTTCCTGCAATAACCTCACACTCAATACTATGTTCCAAACATCTTCTCACGATCAATCGAGTCCCATTGCATAATCCTAATGTTTGGTTTAAGTTCCTCATAAGCATAACAACTACACCAACCTTAAGTCTTAATTCGTGAGAATGGATACCTGGAATAGTTAGGGAGTTAAGATACTCAACAGGAAATGAGGTTTGAAGTTCAGACTCGTGACATCCAAACTCATCTGCTTTATCCGTGTTGTAGTAGAATCTGGTCTCTCCAGGAAGCTTATCAAGAATTATAGAATTCAAGTGTGCAACTGTTTGATTTGTTGGGGTCAGAATTTCTCGGCTTCTAACGTAATTTGGATCGTCAAATCTCTTACAAAGATTAGGATAGGTGCTCTCTATAATTTGATTAATAGATTCCTTGTTACACAGTATATTGAACTCATGTGGAATGTTAACCAATTCATCTTCTGATAACATCGCTTCATTATTACCGTTCATGTTTTTGCCATCTCCAATATCAAGCACCCACTGTCTAAAGTTCTAAACCTTTTTTGTTTCAGAATCAGACAAACCGCTACTCAAACGCATGTTCTTAGAGAGAGTAAACAGTTTAACCTCCCGCCATAATTTCGATCTTGTGATACATGAAGCAAAAATATCACTTCTCGAACCCCTGGTAATGACTGGTAATATCTGCCGAAAATCCCAACCTAGAAGTACAGTTATGCCACCAAACGGCAGTTGACCACGTTGCTGAGATACAGACTTCATTATATCCCGTAGACTGCGATCAAGACATTCAAAAGCATACCGATGTTGCATTGGAGCTTCATCCCATATAATAAGGTCAGTCTTCTTAATTAATTCAGCAATGTCAGATTTGTGAGCTATAGAACATGTGGACAACTCGTCAGTGCTATGGTGAGTATAAGACAGTCGACCAATATATTTACCTCGCTTACGCGTTTCCCATCTTTGTGTTAGTATTGTGCTCTAAAGTTAATTATTATAATTATTGCCAATGTGATAATAACCTAAAGGGTCACACACTTAGAATGTTTTAGAGGATAGTTTAATATAAACAGTAATGAATTAAATGTGTTAATATTATTAATTATTTAATTCAAAGTTTATATTAAAAGAGAACTAATTTTGGATAATGATGTCTTAATTAAGTGTGACTTAATTAAAACGTAATTCATGAATTATATACGTGGATTAAGTAAGACTTAATCAAAACGCGAGATATATATTGTGAAACAGACTTCTCCTTTTGATAAGGATATTTAAATGTATTTATCCTTTAATTTACTAAAAGATAAATACTTTAAATTCCTTAATCTTAGGAATCAGTTTTACACGGCTTGGCTATATAAGAGATATACCAGCCCTATTTTCTTTTTCCTGATATACACGCCGCTCTGTAAATCAGAAATCCAAAACCCTAGTTCTCTAAAACTGAGAAGGAATTTCTCAATTTTGTGGCTACTACCACACCATTCCTCTAGAAGACATTCGTGTGGATACCTCGGAGGCACTATTCGTACGATCCGTGCTGGTGATTCGGAATCATTGAAGGCCTACAAAGTTTACTCGACTGTCTCCATTTATCATCGGTATAATCTCTAACCTCTGTATTAATTCTGATATTCGCATGGATCCTTGGTTTAGGATTTCAGCAATTTTTTTTAATTATTATTTCCGCTGTGGTTTTTGGCCGAAATCCTAACAATAGCTTGCGGCCCTATTAGCTTGATCTCTCACTCTCCTGAAGTGGCTTTCTTTAGGTTCCCTCAAAATTTTCTTGACCTTGTTCGAGAACAACTTTATCTCCTCATCATGGAACTGATTCCTATAAATTACTGCTTTGTGAGCATCCTCGTCCGAGGTCTCAAGCTCAATGAACACCAAGTTTTCATTGTCATTTGGATCAAAAAAATCAGTAGCGATCCTCACCCCATCAATACATGCTCTCGAGTTAACTACTATGGGCTCGTCTTCGTCCACCGTTCCTGCAAAACCGACAATGAAATTCCCCAAATGATCACGAATTACTCCCCTAATCCCCTTTCTATTACCATTCTCAGGACCCTCCGCCCCAATAGGAAGAAAGACCCCTTTCACATTTACTTTTAGGAAGCCATGTGGAGGCTTCTTCCAAGTATAAGAACTCATTTCAACGATTGAAATAGAATAATGAATAGACTTTGTTTGTGAGGAACTGAATACACACATCCTTTAGATAAACATTTATACTCCTCATACCTTTAAATAACCCTAGGCAATAATTACTTATGTTAAATCATGCACTTAATAATTCTTGGAAATATGCGTAGCACACAAAAACTCTCTCTCCTTCCCTACGCATGCAAGCGACTCTTCGACTTCTGTTGCCTTCAAATAATACACATAATTTAAATCCAAGCATGTATTATTTTATTTCTTTATAAACCTTGTTGGGCCAAATCATGGGCTCCCAAATTCCAGCTTCTGGATATGTGATAAAATTGACAGTTATGGGCTTGAATCATTTCTTTAATTGTAGAGCTTAATGGGCTATTATAAAAAACAAAAGGGCCACTAACCTTTAAGACCCAATTTATAACCTTTGAAGAATCCATGAAGAAACAAACATCCAATCTTTCCTTCGAATGGTCCAATATTGCATGCATGATAAAACTCAGAGCATTTTCTTCTACTATATGTGGAGAAAGAGCATTGATTTTGCCAGAAAATAAATGAAATTCAGGTTATTGTTTTCGTCTTTAATATAACCTCCAATAGCAGATTGAATTCCATTGGATTTTTTAACCAAAACACCATCAGTGAAGACTGACCAACCCTTTGCTCTTTGAATCTTCTCTTTACAACTTATATCATCCATTCTGTCTTTTAATTCATAACACTTCTCAGGATTCAACCACCATGAGTCTTTGTCCTTCAAGTTAACTTGACCATTTGCTTCAGCCCAACTAAAAGTTCTAGCTTTGATCAAATAGTAAAAGTCCTCCTCTTTTATTTGCATGTTATTAAAATTCATCTCATTCCTAATTGTCCATACTGTCCATAAGGATACTGCAATGCACAAGTTCCATCCTTTCCTCCTCAAAGGCTTACTTTTATGATCCATCCAGGACCAAGGAAGAGATGTGTTGTCATTCCAAACAAGAACACTATTTTTCCACCAAGATTACAACATCTTTTTCATCCATTGAGCTGGTTTACACTCAAAAAACACATGTTTAGTATCCTCTAAACTGACTTTATACCAGCTACATATGTAACCTTCCTTTAGTGGAATTTTCCTTTCTTTTAAGAACACTTTGGTAGGAATGATTCCATTTCCTAATTTCCAGGGAAAGAATTTAACCTTTGGTATACAGTTGAATTTCCAGATAGATAACCATGGTTTATCACTTCTACTTTCCTCCAAAATTTTATAACAATCACTAACCATCAATGATTTATTGGAAAATTTCCAAATTAAAGAGTCCTCTTGGTCTTTGAATTGAATGTTATCAACCAATTCTTTTATCAGCCTCCATTCTTGCATTTCATACTCTTTTAACTTCATTCTCCAACAAGTTCTATCTCCTAAATTACAAACATGCAACTTTTCTTTTATTTGAAACACAGATTCACCTTTAAGTAGTGAGAGGTTATACAAATTTTTGAACCTAGCACTCAATGCACCTTTCCCAGACAACTCATCTTCCCAAAATAAAATGCTTGAACCATTTCCAGTTATCCATTAAAAATAGTCCCTCCTTAGAAATAAGGATAACTTTTTTGACTTATGAGGAAGAATAAAGCTTTTCAGAGAGTCTGATAAGAGATCATACCTTGTCCATGAGTCAATGTTAAATTTCAACTTGTTGTTATGAATTGATCTTATGACTTATGCCCAAAGAGAATTGGGTTCTTTGATCCATATGGCAGTCCATTTAGCTAACATAGCTATATTTTTGCTTCTCATGCAGCCAACTCTTAATCCCCCAGCTTCTTTGCGTTTGCAAATTTGAGACCATGATATAGAATAAAATTTTCTTTCAGAGCTATCATGACCCAGAAAAAGTTCCTTCTTATTTTTTCAATTTCAGAGATGATACCTTTAGGTATTACAGAGAGATTCATCCAGTATATTTGCAAATTATTCAAAGTTGATTGAATAAGTGTCAATCTTCCTATTTTTGAAAGATTTTTCATGTTCCAGTCATTTAGCTTTCCTTTAAACTTCTCAATTAGTGGCTGCCAGGATGATTTTCTGCTGGGAGGAGATCCAATATCATATCCAAGGTAGTGCATTGGTAAGGATCCTTTCCTGCATTTTAGAATGTCTCTCTATTTGCAAGCATTGGATTCTTCCACTCCAAAAGAATAAAGAAAGATTTTATCAAAGTTAATCTTTAACCCTGAAGTAAATTGAAAACATTCCAATATTTTCTTTATTCTTATCACAGACTCTTCACTAGCCTCTACAAACAAGATTGAATCATCAACAAATTGTAGAATTGACAATTCCTTTTTATGTTTCCCCACTTTGAGACCATAAAAAATTCCTTCCCGAAGAGCTCTTTTTATAAATGCATTGAATACCTCTCCCACTATATTAAAAAGTAGAGGAGAGATGGGATCTCCTTGCCTTAGGCCTCTCTGAGGAGAGAACCTTCTGTTGGTGATCCATTGACAAGGATTGAAATTCTAGCAGTGAATAGACATTTTCTAATCCAATTCAACCATTTGCTTCCAAAGTTCATTTTTTCCAAAGTTAATAAAAGAAAGTCCAAGTTGACAGAGTTAAAGGCTTTTTCGAAATCAATCTTGAATATTAATCCTCTTTTTTTTTCTCTTCTTCAGCCAGTTGACAATTTCTGAGGTGATTAGGATATTATTAGTGATTAATCTTCCTTTTATGAAGGCAGATTGCTCAACTGATATTATCTTGTCCATCACTGACTTCAATCTATTAGCTAAGATTTTGAGATTACCTTGTAAGAGGAGTTGATGAGACTGATGGGTTTGAAGTCTTCCATTTTTAAAGGATTTTGCTTCTTAGGTATAAGAGCAATGAAAGATGAATTGTAACCTGCAGGAAGCTTGCCTTTTTCAAAGAATGAATTTAGAAAATATATGAAATTCTCCTTACAAAAATTCCAGCAGAAGTTAAACACTTTAAATGTGATGCCATCAGGGCCTGGTGCTTTGGAGGGGTTGCAACTCTTGATGGCATTTTCAACTTCCATATAAGATAATGGAGCTTCAATCATGCAAGCATTAGCTTCATTTATTTAGGAAAGAGGCAAATTCCCTATTTTGAACCAAATTTGATCTTTTTTCTTAGAAAATAAGTCCTTGAAGTAATTCAAGAATGCATGTTTGACCTCATCAGGTTGATGTACAGTCTTGTCATTCCATTTGATGATGTTGATATTCATCTTGGACCATTTCTTTTTGATAGCTAAGTGGTAAAATCTTTTATTCCTGTCACCCTTTAGCATCCAAGTGATATTTGTTTTTCCTTTTAGAAGTTCATCTCTTTCCTTGTAGAGATCTTTTAGCTTGCTTTCTAACTTCAGAAACACTACTGAATGGTCCCTATTCCTGGCCTCCTCCACTTCTTTTTCCATAAGATTAATCATATTGAAGATATTTCCATTTTCATGTTTATTCCAAACACTGATTTTGGTCCTCAATTACTTGAAAGCTTTGTTGAAGTGCTTTTACACCCATGAGTTTCAACCATTTTGATCCAGAAGTCTTTCACTATTTTTTTTTCACATCCTCTTTTTCAAGCCAGTGATCAAAAATCTTGAAGGGCTTTGGACCCCAGTTGGTTTGATTCCTTCTCAGCAGAATAGCTTTATGGTCTGAATTCATCTTGCTCAGACTTTTACAAAACCAATTATTATCAGATATCCACTCTATATTCAGAAGAGCTCTATCTAATATGTTTTTTTTTTGTTTTTTGATCCAAACCAAGTGAATTTTGAAGGTGTTAAGGGGACATCTATCAAACCATGAGCTGAAATGAATTCATTAAATTGACATGATCCTTTATCTGAATAAATACAATTCTCCCTTTCTTCCTTTCTTCTTATAGAGTTCCAATCACCAATCAGACAAAGAGGAATTCCATCCCATTTTTTGATCACTTCAGACAAATCCTTGAAGAAAGTTGGTTTTTCAGACATTAAGTGAGGGCCATAAACATTAATACATACTAACTTTGATCCATCAGACTTTTTTTCAAGAAGGCAAGCAATCCATCTTTTCTCAGTTCTCTGTTGTAAAATAGAAAAATGATCAGAGTTCCAAGATGTAATAAGTCCACCTGATAAACCATCCGCACTACTAAGTTCCCATTGATTAGGAATTCTATTCCATAGAAGATCATTTGCCTTTGAATTCCACTCATTTAATTTTGTCTATTGAAGACAAACCACTTAAGGTTTTGCACCTAATATGAGTCTTCTTACATTATTCTTACACCTTTTAGAACCAAGACCTCTTACATTCCAGCTTAAGATTTCTATATCCATAGGAAAAGTAGTATTTACCTTTTATAAAGAGAAGGGGATTAAAAATCCCTTTCCTCCCTGAGGTTCTCCAAACCAAGCAAATCCCCCACTTTAAAAATACTCAAATTATCATCAAGAAGATTATGTTTTCTCTGTCTCATCTGCTGTTCACTTTGTCTTTTTTTTTTGTGACATAATTTGAAGGGATTCTTTAAGTTCTTGTGCTTTTTTCTAGGTCTCCCTCTTCCTAATTTTAACTTGAATTTATTTAGAAGAAGGCACATTTCCTCTTCAATTCTAGATGAAAGTTGAAGCCATTCATCCTTTGACATTTGGGTGTTAAAAGCAGTGTCCTTTAGGTTCAACCAGTCTTCTTTATTCTCAAGAAGTTTCTCTTTAGTTCTAGAAGTTTGAATGGCTTCTTGACAAGAGAGCTTTGCCCCATAACATGAGAAGTATCAAACACAGAATTAGTAGGATGTACCTGAGGATTTATTTGATCATTTATAATGTCGTGTCTGTCCGAGATGAGAGGAGATTCTAACACCACTGTGCCTTCAGAATTAACATGATGATATTCTGAAATAATACTTTGCTCTTCTTTCGAATTCAAAGAATTAACAGCATTGTTTACTAGGTCCTCCAAATATAAAAGATCCGTTAATGTGACATCTTCCCTCCACCCTTAATTCATGGAATAAGGAATTTCAACTAAGCTCAGCTCAAAAGAGTTGTCTTTGTCTGTATTAC
Organism: Eryngium alpinum; assembly: GCA_032274865.1. Taxonomy (NCBI): domain Eukaryota; kingdom Viridiplantae; phylum Streptophyta; class Magnoliopsida; order Apiales; family Apiaceae; genus Eryngium; species Eryngium alpinum. The sequence goes on from JAUEJK010146521.1 coordinate 9,791, forward strand.
AACAATAAGTGGAGTTTATAGGATCTTCTCTGAAAGTTACAATTTTGCATACTATCTTTTTTAAGCTATTTGTGATCATTGTGTCCATATAATGATCAATGATCCTCCCAATATGTTTAAAGAATATGTTTAAATTCTCATTGGTGTAAAAGACCAATGGAAGGCCTCTGTATTCAACGTAACAGACTCTCTCTACCTTCAGATCCATCAAGTTAGCATTCCTTATATTTTTGAAGAATTCTTTTAAGAAACTTTCACCCAAAACTCTAGAGAACTCCTTATTTTTAGGTTTAATCAAACACCTTCCGTCTTCAATTGTGAATAAATCAAACACGTGTCCATGTTTCTTGGATAAATTTTCCTTAACACAATTAATCTCTAAACATGGTTCAGCAACCCAACTGTCTTCAAGTAATTTAAATAATCCATCATTCTTTTCCAGGAAAATACCTTTGTTTTGAGCTCAGCTTCTTTCATAAAAAACATCAGTAACAACATTAGAGGTTAGGGGCACTTCTTTCTCCTGAGCTTCTTGCAAGATGTTATGATTTATATTCCTACCCTCCTTTGGTAATTCAACGAAATTGATAGTATTTTTACCCTTATTGAACTCATTGTTCTTTACATAAGCATTCCTTTCATTCCCAGTCTTGGCTTTTGTTGCCATTATCTTCTTTCCCTTCACCCATTTCCCATTTATCCAATTAATAAATGAATAGCATTCTTGTTCATCCTTCACCTAGATAAATCCGAATCGCATATTGTTCTTGTTTCTCTTTTTTGGTAGGATAATGTCCTTCACTGTAGCTTTATCCTTAGTAAGTAACCATATATCTCCAGCTCGAATATCATCATGCAGGTTGTTGATGAACACCGTGTATTTATGATTTGTAGTTGTGCTTTGCCTCTTCCTTTCGACTTTCACCCATTCCCCATCTTCGAGCTCATCAGACTGTCCTTTTGGGATTAAATCTTTGACAATCTGAGCATAAGATCTTACATTTTTTTCCATTTGATTGTCCCAAAGATCTTCCCAGCATCGATCGGTGAACGTTTTCCTGAGGTTTGAATTTGAAATTTGAAATCGCCGATCTTCCGCCTTTGTCTTCTCTCTCCATTAATTTTTATTTATTTATTTACTTTAAGTATAATTAAGAGTTTGATTATAATCTATTAACTCTTATTAGGATTTGGATATGAATCATGATTGTATTTTATTTATAATATTTAGAATTTAACTACAATTTATAAACTTAATTATCTCTTTATATATTATTATTATTATTATTATTATTATATA
>JAUEJK010146624.1:0-11090 GCA_032274865.1 Eryngium alpinum
TTCTGCTTCGTTTGACTTCTCTACTTGTAGAGCTTCTTCCTCAAGATCAACTTCAAGCTTCTTGTATTAATACAACCTCTTGTCATTACACCAGGAGCTAACACTTAGACAAATTTACATCATCAAACTTTAATAAATATTCCTAACAAAGGATTACATGAAAGCTTCTCCTAGGTGCTTGACGCCCAAGCTTTCTATTACCTATCCGTGTCGGTCTAAGGTTTATATATTATTTATACAGAGTGACCTATCCTTACATCACACAGCAATAAGTCAACTTTTAATCCACTTAGAATCCCATGACCTTCCTTTATTATTTATATAAGGAGGCCCTGTCTATATAATTATTACATCCCATTTGTTACGGATCAAAATAACGAAGTAAGGTTTAGGGTTACCTGACTCCCGTGAACACTCGAAACTCCCGTCTCCTTAAAGATCCGCCGAAAACCTACAAAAGTGGTGGGAGGTGGTCCCATCATATGGAATCGGGTGCAAGAATAAGTAATCTGTATGAAAATAATTCTCTCTATTAGAGCTACAATTGCGTACCTGATTATGAAGATGAATCCCCTTTATATAGTCGTAGATTAGAGTTTCAGATCCCTATTAGGAATTAGAATCCTATTATGTTTGGTAATTCCACTTACCTTATTTCTTTATTTACTTGCACCCCAAGACTGAGAATCATTATATGATTTACCTATCGGATTCATTCCCTTATTTAATTAGGGTTTTCGCACCTCCTTAATTTTTTTTAACCAGCCGTATTGGGCCTTTGTCGTATTGCGCTTAGTAGGAATTTATTCCTCTTATTATTTAGGATTCTTTATCCTATTCTGTATCCAATCCGATCGATGTAATACTCAAATAATATTAATTGGATCGACCTCTATTTTTGGGTCCCCTACATTTAGCCCCCTATTTTCGGGTTAATTTATTTCCCGGAAATACGATTCGTTTCGTACTAAAAATAGACTTTTATGCCGAAATTTTCCATACACTGATCATCCTCCTAGGCATGGGCGCCTAGGAGGCTTCACTCTGAGCCAACTTGGTGGTTTTTGTGCACATTAAGGAGCTCTATAGGCACTAGACGCCTGGGAGTCCTTTAGTTCTTTACCTTGGCAGTTTTAGGGAGTCCTAAGGGTCTCCTTTAACCTCTCTGGTGCCTAGGAACCCCTTAACCTTGCCTACTTGGCGGTTTACAAAGGAATTGAGAGGTTCCCTAGGGCCTATGGCGCCTAGAAGGCATCAACTTATCCCCACTTGGCGGCTCTATAACTCTTTGAGGGTGTCCCTAAGTCTATTGCTGCCTAGGGGACTATCTTGTCACCTCACTTGGCCTTTTTAAGGGATTGTAGAGGTCTCCCTAAGCCCTAAGCGCATAGGAGGCTTCCCCTTCCCTCACTAGACATGTTTTGTGTTGTTTTGATGGTTTCCTAGACCTTTTAACACCTATGAGGTTCCTGTGAACTCTACTTGACGTGTTTTTTCAACTCTAAAAGCTCCTCCTAACCCTTAGGTGCCTAGGAGGGCCTATTTTCTACCACTCGATGTGATTTTTGATTCTCAAGTCTCCTCCTAGGTCTATGGCATCTAGGAGGTTCTATTTACCCCAATAGGTGTGATTTTACACTCTCAAGGGTATCCCCTAGCCCCTTAGGCGCATAGGAGGATACCTTCCACCATACTTGGCGATTTTATATATCTTAAAGTGCTCCCTAGACCCTATGGCGCCTAGGAGCTTCTTATGATCCAACTCAATGGTCTTTTTAGGGTTTTTGAAGTATCCCTAGGCCCTTGGCACCTATGAGACTCTCCCTCCTAACCCTTAGTGTATTTTTCCATTTCTCAAAGCTCCCCTTAAGCATATGGCGCCTAGGAGGCTATTTTTTCACTTCATTTTCCGCCAAGTTAGCAATCTTATAATTTTCCTAGGCATGTGGAACCTAATAAGTCACTCATCTTCCACACTTGGCGGTTTTTAATTTTCTCAACACTCATCATAGGCACTAGGCGTCTATGAGTGTCTTATCTTCCCCACTTGACGGGTTTTGAAGTTCTCAAACACTCTCCTAGCCTCTTAGGCGCCTAGGAGACTCTCCACATCCATGCTTGACAGATTTTGTGGTTTTCATATTCACCTCTTAGACTTTTAACGCCTAGGAGACACTTTGAATACTTACTGAATTAAATTAGGTTAACTTGTCTTCCTAGCCCCATGGGCACTTAAGAGACATATATTTCCACACCTTAGTGTGTTTCATATCATTTTAACCTCCTCTCTAGGCGCCTGGCACCTAGGAGCTATGATACCACCCATCTTGGCGGTTTAGTTAATAGTTTGAGAGTTCTCCTAGACCTTTGGTCATCTAGAAACCCTACTTTCTCCTGTCTCACTACACCCAAGAGGTGTGAATACTCCAATATCAAAGGAGCTAATATCCATCTTATTTCATGGTTCACTGGAACCTGATTATACTCATAGACTCTGTCTGAAATTCCATCTTCACCCTGTAGGTGTAAGGATTAGAATCCATCCTCACCTCATAGGTGTAAGAATTCTATGAGAGCTTTCCCTAGGCCTGTGGCGCCTAAGAGCTCCTCATTCTCTAACCGTATTATTTCAGGGTTTATACAGAGTAACCTATTCTTTCATTTTAAGTCTTCTCTTAATCTACTTAGAATCCCATGACCTCTCTTTATTATATATATAAGGGGGATATTTCTATACAATTAAAGTCACTATACTCCCATTTTATCAAACTCTCTCAAAACTTTACACTTCTCTCTGGAATTTACCTCGTGGCGTCTGCTAGAATCCCTCTAGTGCATCCTTCCCGCAACAACTTGGGCGACATCTTGTCGCTCCCATCAATGAGCTTCCCTTCTGATCTCAATGTGGAGTCCTTCAATCTCCCCAGCTCCCTCTCTCCAGCAGAGGTTGAGCAATTAGCTCGGGCCTTTGACATCAAGGGCGACTTCGAAGCAATCGTTCCCTCACATACTGATCGTCCATGCAGATGCATTGGATGTCTTTGCATCTTCAAGGAGTCCATCTTCTCAAGGCTCCGTATTCCCTTCCACAGCTTCATCTATCGCGTCCTTGTTGAGGCGCGTATCTCACCAGCTGAGCTACATCCAAACGGGTATAAGACTATCCACACCTTTCTAGGCATCTGCAGAATAAAAGGGGTGGAACCAATTATGGGTATCTTCAGAAGGATATTCCAGTTCAAAAGTTGTTCTCCGCTGGAAGGATGGATCACCATCAAACACCGTCATAATACTCCTCTAATCTTTGTTATGGCTTATATGCCCGAGTCCTTATCGGGTTGGAAGTCTGAGTATTTCTTTGTTCGTTAGAAGACTGGACAATGGGAGTCCTTGGTTAGGACTTCTTTTGGCACAGCCCATGACGGGCCTACCAAACAACTGAAGTTAGGCTCGAATGAGCTTCACACCGTGAAGGTCCTACAGGAAGGTGGATCTTTACTCCACTTCATGTTTGCCCTTGGGGCAGACAAATACCAAGAGCTTGGGCTCTGCAACCTTTCTTCTGAGGGTAAGGACCATCACAAAAATCTATGAATCTATTTTTGTCTATATCTTAATAATCTCACTCCTTTCTGTCTACAGCTTTAGAGCTTGCTAGACCCCTGTTAGAAAAGAAGAAAATCAAAGCGGTACTCCTCTTCCCTCTTCACTAGAAGCCCGCCGTTGTTGCGATGCTTCAGAATCTACCTCTTCTAGAGAGGACGCAGTCTTCTCCGGTAATTGGGGAATTCGTGACAAAGATTCAATAATGGACCACCCCATGCTAGCTCAAGAATGGTCAAAGGGGTCTATTACCCCTCTTGACAGAAGTACAATAGAGTCTTGGACTCCTGAACAAATTGGTGTCTAGAGAGCTCAATCCCTAGCTGAGGTAGATTTTATAACCCGCCCATCTATATAAATAACATATCCTTCAAAATATTGCAATATCTTTCTTTAGTTGAACTGTTTCTTTCTAGCCGGTCTTCATCATATGAACAATCTGTGTAAGTCTTCTGCACAAAAGGACTTGAGGGCGGCTTAATTGAGAGCTCAAATATCGGCTGCTTCATCTCAATCTATTAGGCTCCTTCAAGAAAGGCAGGATTTGGAGGAGCAGACAAGTCGTCTAAAATAAGAAGTCCATGAGTATTGTACTCAGGTGATTTAGTATTTTCTTTCATCAGATGAGTACTGGTGAAGGAAACAGGAGACCGCTGCTAGGATGCGCCCCCATGTGTATAATAGCTGCTGGGATGTTATCATGGACACTCTTAATGAGCAGCTGCCCACTTCTATTGAAATTTTATCCATTAATTTTCCAATAGAGAGAGATAACGCCCCCTTTGATATAGAAGATCAAGCTTAGTAGTTTGTCATAGGCTTTATGTACTGTATTTCCATTCCCTTTGTATCCAAAATTTTCATAGTAAAATTACTTTTCAGAAATATGAAAGTCTTGAAATCCAAATAATTTCTCTTTATTCATATAATTGCTCCAAACAATAATGACCTAATAACAATACTACTACTCAAATACTCAAATACTATATGGTCTATATGACCCTACTTAATAAGTCTTAAAAAGATAATGCACTTTACTCATGCATCTCACAACTCTCTTCTCTGGACAGGAAAAGATCATCACTTGAACACCACTTGTAGGCCCCAAAGGCTTCCACGAACCTTCGCTTCATATCCCGATGGCAGCAGACTTCTTCTTCCGGTAACTTCTCATACCACCGGTAAGCCAACTTTTCCAAAGTTAATGGAAGTACCTTGCATTTGAGGTCTTTATTTATTTTAGGTCTCGGACTTTGAGATAGCTCTTGTAAGTGGGTTATTGGATCTGTCATCCCATCATAGTATGGCAAGCAGCTATTATCAAAACCTTAGGTAACTCCAGGGCTTGGATCCTCTTGGTGAATGGGTTGCATAGCTCCTTGGTTCCCTCTTTGTAATGCCTGGTATTGGATGCCTTCATCCTCGGGAACTCTACATCTCTGTCATGGAAGGATTATAATTTCCTTTCCGATTTGCTCCAAGCGTATCCCTGAACCTCTTTCATCCCATCTAACATGGGGTAACTCAACATGGCCTTCTCTTGAGAGACCTCAACCTTAAATTCTCTTAGCATGGGCCTTCCTAATAGAGCAATATACTCCGACTGCGCCTTTACAACCATGAATGTTAATATCCTAGTGACACAGTAAGAGGATGTACCTATAGTTACAGCCAAAGGAACACTCCCTTCTATCCATACTTCTCTATTTACTAAACCAAATATTGCACCATTATGTTCACTTAGATGGATAGCTAGGTATCCTAATCGATAAAAAGTATCATAAACTAAAGCATTTACCGCTTTTCCTTCGTCTATGAAGACTCCTCCAACTCCATGCTAGCTACCTGGACATTGATGGTCCATGGCTCTCCCATTCTGGGTATAGTCTTCCGATCTTCCACTCTATGAGAATCAGTCTTCTCTTGGTCCTTCAAGTATAGCACTTGCCCCCCAGTAGCTCTATTCCTGATTGACTCTACTAAGCATGCTCTCCCAATCCTCTAGTCTCCTTAATGAGTACCTATTCCATTCTTTGTGGGAAACTTCACCTTCAGATGATAGGTCGAGGCCACCACTTTGAACTAATGAAGGGCTACTCTTCCCAAGATGGCATTATAAGCTGATGGAGCCTTCACCATCATAAAATTCACCATCTGTACTGCTTCAGTAGAACCTTGTCCGAGAGTAACATCGAGCTTTCTGGTTCCCTCAATAGGGACCTCCAATCCATCGAACCCCGAGATTGATACTGTAGATGGGATTAACTGACCTTCCTGGTATCCCATCTTTAAAAAGACCTTGTGGAAAATCACATCCACTGAAGCTCGTATATCCACGAGCACTTTCATCACTGGTATATTTCCAATTACTGGCATAATAACAAAGGGATCTTCATTCGGATATTGAATCCCCTCCATATCCTTATCATCAAAGGAAATCACGTGTTCAATACGAGCTCTCTTTCTCGGTTTTCCTATGTTCAAAACCTCTCAAATGTTGGCCTTCTGAGATTGATGGCTAGTTCCGTACACTCCAAATCCTCCTTTAATCACATGATTGGTTCCCCCCGAGCCTGGCCTCCTCCCTGTGGGTGGGGAGCTCGTTCCTTAGTATCTCCTCCTGCTGGGTCCTTCTTGACATACCTAGCTAGGCATCCCTTCTTGATTAGAAACTCAATCTCATCCTTGAGATTGCGACAATCCTCGGTGTCATGACCAGAGTCCTTGTGAAACCTACTATAATAATTTTATTTTTCTTTGTCGGATCCATCTTCATCTCTGGAGGCCACTTGACGTATGGCTCCTTATCAATTTCTATGAGTATCTGACTCCTGGTAATGCTTAATGGGGAAGAGGTATTCCCTCTTTTCTCTATCCTCTTTGTCTACACCTCCACTTTAGACTTCTTCTGATCGTTTTCAAAATTCTCAGATTCCTTATGCTTTTTCCTTTCCTCACGACTAACGATCTTCTTCAAGGTCTCCTCAGCGGAGATGCACTTCCCCACACGATCTTATAACTCCTGCATGTTGGAAGGCTTCCTCTTAGACAGAGACATTTGAAACGCCTAATTGGTCATGCCTCGCTGCATAGCAACCATAGCCACCGATTGATTTAAATCAGCTACTTGCACAGCTTGACAAGTGAACCTGTCAATATACTCCCTCAAAGTCTAGTGTGGTCCTTCGACTATATGCATCAAAGACTCTGAGCCCCTTGCATGTATCCTTCCACTGATGAACTCATTGGTGAACTTATGCACAAGATCCGAGAAGGACGTGACTGATTTAGGTGGCAAACTCACATACCATCTCTGAGCATCTTCCTCCAAAGTAGCCAAAAAAGCTCGGCACTTAGCAGAATCGTCGATAGGTTGCAGCAACAAAGAATCGTTGAAAGATCGAACATGTGTATTGGGATCCCCTTTCCCATTGTACTTCTTGATTTGAGGGATCTTTGCCTTGCGTGGAACCTTAGCCTTCATAATCTCATCAATAAAAGGAGATTCTGGATTAGCAGAATCTTTGTTGCCTCCCCTAATTGTGGGTTCCCCAATGTTACGAACCCTAGATGTAGCAGACTTTTCCTTATTTTTGTTCTGGTTGGTAGCCTTCTCATTCTCCAAGAGCTCCTTCATCATCTGTGCTATCAAGGTATTTAAGCCTCCTTCAGTTAATGGTTTATCAACTTGCTCTCCCTGCCCCCAGCCTGAGGGCTTACCGTTCCTCTATTCGCTTCTGCCCATCATGCTTCCTCTGCCTGCTCTTTTTCTAAGGCCTCCAGGTCAGCTAATAACTATAACCTGTTTGCTTCCCTCGCTTTCTTCTTCTCCTCCGGAGTGGGATTTTTTGCCGCATTAGGATCTTCAGCAATAGCATCACTATTGGTTTGTGCAGTATGTGCACTAGAATAAGTATGTTAGGGTAGACCTTGAGGTAGATCAGGGAATAGTGTGGGAGTTCCTTGGAGTGCTGGACTAGGGATTATAAAATCTTTATCTCCCGCCATGGATTTGTAGCTTCTCTGTAATGTTTCCCATAGACGGTGCCAAATGTTATGGATCAAACTAGCGAAGTAAGGTTTAGGGTTACCTGACTCCCGTGAAGACTCGAAACTGTTCTCCCGCCTCCTCAGAGATCCTTCGAAAAACCTACAAAAGCGGTGGGAGGTGGTCCCACTGTATAGACTCGGGGTGCAAGAATAAGTAATCTGTATGAAAATAATTCTCTCTATTAGAGCTAGAATTGCGTACCTGATTATAAAGATGAATCCCCTTTATATAGTTGTAGATTAGGGTTTCAGATCCCTATTAGGAATTAGAATCATATTATGTTTGGTAATTCCACTTACATTATTTCTTTATTTACTTGCACCCCAAGATTAGGAATCATTATATGATTTACCTATCGGATTCATTCCCTTATTTAATTAGGGTTTTCGTACCTCCTTAATTAGCCAGCCGTATTGGGCCTTTACCGTATTGGGCTCAGTAGGAATTTATTCCTCTTATTATTTAGGCTTCCTTGTCCTATTTTGGATCCAATCTGATCCATATAATACTCAAATAATATTCAATTACTATTAATTGGATCGACCTCTATTTTTGGGCCCCCTACACCATTCTACCAAACACATTCTCTCTTAAGGCTTTACACTTCTTTCTATAATTCATCACATGGCTTCTACCAGAATTCCTCTAGTGCATCCCTTTCGCACTAATTTGGGCGACATCTTGGCGCTCCCCACAATAGTCTTTCCTTCAGGACTCGACGTGGAGTCCTTCAACCTTCCCAGCTCTCTCTCTCCAACAAAGGTTGAGCAACTAGCTAAGGCCTTTGAAATCAAGGGTAATTTTGAAGTAATCGTTCCATCTCCCACAGACCGTCCATGCAAATGGAACGGACTCTGCGTCTTCAAGGAGTCCCTCTTCTTATGGCTCCGTATTCCTTTCCACATCTTCACTTCTCGCATCCTCGCTGAGGCTCGTATCTCTCCAGCCCAGCTACACCTTAATGGGTACAAGACTATCCACACCTTTCTGGGCATTTGCATAATGAAGGGTGTGGAACCAACTATGGGTATCTTCAAAAGGATATTCCAATTCAAGAGCTGTTCTCCCTTGCAAGGATGGATCACCATCAAACACCGCCATAATACACCTCTCATCTTCGCTACAGCTTCCATGCCTGAATCCTTATCGGGTTGAAAGTCTGAGTATTTCTTTGTCCGTTGGAAAATAGGACAATGAGAGTCCTTGGTTAGGACTTTCTTGGCGCAGCCCACGACGGGCCCGCCAAACAATTAAAGTTATGCTCAGATGAGCTTGACACGGTGATGATCCTACAAAAAGGTGGATCTTTACTCCACTACATGTTTGTCCTTAGGGCAGACAAATACCAAGAGCTTGGACTCTGCAATCTTTCTCCTAAGGGTAAGAACTATCTATCACCTATCAATTTGTTTTATTAATGTCCTACTAACTTTATTTTGCTCCTTTCTACCTATAGCTTTGGAGCTTTCTCGACCTATGCTCCAGAAGAGGAAAACCAAGGCGGGCACTCCTCTTCCCTCATCAATAAAAGCCCGCCGTCATCGCGATGCTTCAGAATCTACCTCTCCTAGAGAGGATGCCATCTTCTCTGGCAATTGGGGAATACATGCTAAGGATTCAATAATGGGTCATCCCATGCTGGCCCAAGAATGGTCTGAGGGATCGATCACCCCTCTTGATCGAAGTACTATAGAGTCTTGGACTCCTGATCAAATTGGTGCCCAAGGAGCTCAATCTTTGGCTGAGGTATACTTCACAATCTATCAATCTATCAGAATACTAACCTTATTATTGTGCTATTTTTCCTTAGCTGGATTGTCTCTTCCAATCTGGCATTTACCAAATGAATAATTTGTGTGAGTCCTCCACTCAAAAGGACTTGAGGGTGGCGGAGCTGAGAGCTCAAATCTCCGCTGCTTCTTTTAAATTTGCTCGGCTTCTCCAGGAAAGGAAGGATTTGAAGGAAGAGACGAGTCGTCTGCAATGAGAGGTCAAGGATTATCGTACTTAGGTGATCTGGGATTTCTTCTCATCAGACGAGTATCGATAAAGGAAACAAGCGACCGCTGCTAGGATGCGCCATCGCGTATATAGTAGTTACTGGGATGTTATTATGGATGCTCTTAACGAACAGCTACCCACTTCCATTGAGATTTCCTCCATTAATTGTCCAGTAGATGGATATAATGCCCCCTCCGATACAGAAGATGATGCTTAGTAGTTGGTTATATGCCTTATATATTATCTTTCCCACCCGTTTGTATCCAAATTTTGTATAATAAAATTTCTTTGCAGAAGTCTCAAAGTCTTAAAATCCAAATGGTTTCTCTTATTTATATAAATGCTTCAAAAGACAATAGCATATTATCTAATAATAAGATAATGCACTTCACTCATGTGCTTGGCATCCCTCCTCTCTGGACAGAAAGAGATCCTCACTTGAACACCAATTGTAGTCCCCAAAAGCTTCCACGAACCTTCGCTTCATGTCTCGATAGTAGCAGACCTCTCATTCTGGCAGCTTCTCATACCATCTGTAAGCCAGCTTTTCTAAAGTTAACAGGAGTACCTTGCACTTAAAGTCTTCAGATATCTCTGGTCCCAGACTTTAAGATAGCTCTTGTAGGTGAAATATTGGATCTGTCATCCCATCATAATATGGTAAATGGCTGTCAAGTCTCCAGGTAACTCCAAAGCTTGAAACCTTTTGGTGAAAGGGATACATAACTCCTTGGTTCCTTCCTTTTGGCATCGGGTATGAGATGCCTTCATCCTTGGGAACTCCGTATCTCTATCATGGAAGGATTGTAGTTTCCTTTCATGGTTGCTCAAAGCGTATCCCTGAACCTCCTTCGTTCCATCTAACGTGGGGCAACTCAACAAGGCCTTCTCTTGAGAGACCTCGACCTCAAACTCCCTTAGCATGGGCCTTCCTAGTAGAGCGGTATAAGCTGACCGCACTTTTACAACCATGAATGTCAATGTCCTAGTGACACGATACGAGGATGTTCCTATAGTGACAGCCAAGGGAATACTCCCTTCTATCCATACTTCTCTATTCGCCAACCCAGATATTGCACCATTATGTTCATTCAGATGTATATCTAAATACCCTAATCGACGAAAAGTATCATAAAACAGAACATTTACCGCTTTTCCTTTATCCACGAAGAATCCTTCCAATTCCATGCTAGCTATCTGGACACTGATTGTCCATGGATCCCCCCTTCTGGGTATAATCTTCCGTTCCTCTTGAGAATCAATCCTCTCTTGACCCTTCAAGTGTAGTACTTGCCCTCCAGTAGCTCCATTCCTGATTGATCTCTATGTTCCACATCATTTTTTTTTGCATTCGAATGAATATTCTGACTTAAGGAGGTTATTAATAGGGGATTATAAAAAGAAACTGGCGAAAATCATGTTTTATGATGAAGCA
>JAUEJK010146733.1:0-11090 GCA_032274865.1 Eryngium alpinum
AACTTATCCAAATTTAATACAAAAAGAAGAAAAGATCGATAAATTACAGAGAATGAAAAGCTTAGAGTAATAGAAGAGGAAATAATATAATCAACTTTTTCCATCCATCTTGTTTCCCTCACAATCAGCATCAACCTCTACCCTGGAGCGTTGCTGACGATCCATTAAGTTCAAAATAAAAAGTGACTTAGAAAATATCTTGTCATACCATTTTCATGGATATCGAGAAAGATTAAATATGTGAACCATTACACGGTTGAATTATAAAGATAAGAAAGATATAATATATACAAATCATTAGATAAATTATGTTTTTACAAATACAAATTAGGCTAGAATTACAAAAAGCATAATAAATTTTATAACCTTTTTTAAAATTTTACAACCTGAAACAAAAACAAATAAATTGATCAATATAACTTGGAGAAGATACGTTGTAAGAAAGGGTATACAAAAATAAGCAAAAAGCAAATCAACATAGCATGTAATACTGTAAATATCAAATCAAAGGTATAATTTTGCATGATTAAAATTCACAAAAAACAATTAACCATATAAATTAGTTCGATCAAACATGACAAAAATATAAAAGCATATCATAGAAGAAAAAATTGAATAACTTTTATAGAAGAAAAAACATGGTCCACTAAATCTTTCCATTTTTTGTTTCCTCTATTTAAGCATTGAACCATAGTTAATAATTTAAATTTCAAATTTCAACAACCTATGAAACCTTTTGTTAATAGGAATGAATATGAACAAAGGAAAATTAGTGGAGTAATTACGGTAATGTATCCTTATTTAAAATGATACACCAGGTTATATATATTTGATAATATCGATGTGTACTGAATCACCCGCAACATATAGGTAATAATATTTCATTTCTAAAAATAACCTAATTTATGGAATAAGATGAGAGTTGTCAACTTACCATGCATATGAGATACCTATTTAAATTATAGTTAATGGTAATTGAGAAGGTTGTAGTAGTTTCCATATGTAACCGCTTAGAAATAATTTCTTAATAAGGTGGTATCTTAAATTAAATATTTTTGTATATTTTTATACATAAAATATAGGACAAAAATAAATAATTATATTTTTAATTGATATTAAAATATTAATTAGATGATGAATGAATGCTAAAATAAAGCGTAAATTATCTAATATATTTTAAGTAAAAATGAAATTATTTAAAAATATAAATATTTAAATTTAAACATGTGTTAAATAAGAGATTCATAAATATTTATTACTATTATTATTCTTTAGAATGAAATAGATATATTGTAATAGTTTAAAATTTATATGAACTATTCTTTTGTTAATTATAAGATTTTTTATACCTTTTTAAATTATAAATTAGTGTATATATATATATATATATTTGTTTATACAATAAATGAGAAATAATATATAAATTTATAATATATTTTATAAGAATTTATTATTTTGATTAAATTATCATTATAATGGATATAAACATAAGTTAAAAAAATTAATTGATTGTGATTTAAAACAGTATGTTATTTTCTATTTATAAATTTCTATTTATAATGGAAAGTTGAATTGTACGGAGATAAGCTAGAATAATTATATTAATAAATTAGAACAGCAATTATTAGTTTCCTTGTAAATTAGATTTGCAAATAATATTGACCGATCAGAAAACTGATTTGGTGGATATATCCATGGGTCTATCCATTTTTTTAAAAAATAACTTAAAACTTGATGTACTGGGTTTAGGTCGACCCATGCGTATTATGAAACAGACTATTTTACCCTTAGTTACTAATATATTTTGTATCATGCTTGTAAAAATAGAAGGGTAATTGATGTAAAATGACAGCTTTATGTTGACTCATGCTTAAAAAATATATAGATTCAATAATATATATCCTCCTACTTATTTAATCATACTATTTCACCTCAATCGTCGGTTTAAAAAAATCGAACTTTCTATCACTATTCTAATTCTTTTTATATTATTATCCAAGATATTCTGATCACATAATTATGATTTATTTATTTATCTTTTTTAAGCATTTATAATATTTATTAATTATTAATCTTTTACATGTAGTTACTTCTGAATATTCTAAGCAACCTATAGAATTAAACGTCATACAGTGATACAATATGACATGCTAATTACAAACTAACATATCTATAAGGAAATGTTATTGTCGGAATAAATTTTTTATTTTTAAAACAATATTTGATGAAATTATACAATTGTCCATATATTACAAATATATAGTCCTCCTGCTGGTTTCATGTATATCAACACCAATTTAGTCATTTCATAAAATATTGTTCTAAAAATAAAAAAATTGGTCTGACAGTAAAATTTCCCTATCTATCTATATAATAATCTATCTATATAATAATTGTTGGAATAACAAAGGGTATTATGGTAAATTAATAAATACCGAAAAAGGTTTTTCTGGTAATTTGATAATCTAGGAATAATGGCAATTCTGTAATTTACTAAATTAATACTCCTTTCTGCCGTCTGTCTTCTTTTTTCTATCATCGACTTTTCTTCTCTTCGCGTATTTCAACTCTGTTGAACTTCTCTCTATCTTCTCTTTCTATTCCTATCCGAATTCGAATTTCTTTTTAGTTTCAAATTTCAAATTACATCAATATGACAACCCTATTATATGTATCTCACTCCTTTTCTCTCCGTTTATTCTAGCCCTAATTTCACTTTCTATCTTTCTTCGTTCTTCAAGTTGTTCTTCCAAATCACTTTCATCTCAATTTTATTTTCCCTCATCAGGTTGTTTCTCTCTAATCGTTGAGATCTGAGTTACTCCATCATATCCCAATCCCAATTTTTTAGAAATATTCGTTTTTTCTTTTCTAAAATTTGGTGAATATGGAGTTCATGAATCATACAGAATATAAGAAAAATCAGATAATTTTATGGTTAATTAGTCTGTTATATTGTATCTCCAGCATTTAAGGATTCTTGAAAAGTAAAGATGATTTCTTCCCCTTTGAGGTAAAATTCTAATTTTGTTTTTTAAAAATTTTCTTGATTTGAGTAGAGGGTCTAATATTATGTTTTTTTTGTGTGTGTAAACCCTTGATTTTTAATGAGATGCTGATTATGGTGTAGTGTGATTTTACTTGATGTTTATATATTTGCATATTTGTGTATGTGGCTTGAGTTGGGGAATTTTGTCAATTATGTTATTTTTTGAGTTATGATTTGTGTATATAATGCTTTATGTTGTGGATGAGTTAATGTTGTAAATTTGGTATAAATAAAAAATGTATTTAATTAGGTGATGGTATTAGGTTTGCTTGATTGGACTCAAAATTGTTGGGTACTGGGAGTTTTGTGATTTTTTTCCATCATTCTTTACTACTTCAAGCAGGACCTTTGATGGTGATGGTCGAACAATACGTCAAATTGATCTCACCTCTATATAGTTTGTACAAGTCACTCTCACTACTCTTCCTTTTAACTTAATTTTAATTTTGTTATTGTTCTATGTTCTTTTCTTGACTTTTGATAATTGTATCGACATTCTTTCTCGATTTTTATAATTTATACAAACATATGCATTGGATTTTAAATTTTCTGATTCTTCTTTCTACAAGGTTAATGTGACCATCGGTGTGCAGTTGAACATGCATGGTTTGAGTTGTTCATCTTCATCTAATCAACAAAACAAAGGATTAGAGGACTTGAATTTTCTTGATTGGCTAAGGGTCATGTTTGGATTCACGTATATATTGTTAATTTCTATAGTAAAATCTTAATTATTTATTGGTTGGCTTATAAAATTTTAGAAGTAAATTTGGGGTCATGAAATCCCTTCTAAGCTCTTTCTCACTTATTCTTTGAACCTTAATTTTATTTTACTCGTTCTCTATAATCGAGCTTTATTTTTATATAATAAATTTTACACAATTTTGATTCTCAAAAAAATCAGATTCTTATCATTTTCAGATTTGCCTATAAAAATTTCTCAGATTCAAATGTCAGAATATTATTTGAGTTCCATGCTATTACTGGTCCATGATCTGATTTGAAAGATACTGATGATGGGAAGTAGAAATACAAAGCGGCTTCATATACGGTATTTATTATTTTATTGGATTATTTCTTTTGGTGTTTGATTGTGGCCTTTTTAAAATTTTGGATTAATACGGGTGATTGAAATTTTTTATGTTCTGTATTTTGTGTTCATATATTTCTTGATTCTAGAAGATTTACGTTTTATCAGTGAACCGATGTGTGGTGCAAATACAAAATATTGGAAATTTTTATTTTGATTCAATTGTGTATTCTTGCTGCTGAAGGGTTTAGACGTAGCAATTTATCCTCCATGTAGAATTCAGTTCAGTGGCAGACATCCTTAGAGGCACAACATTCTTATGCAGATTTCAAAATGTGGATAAGGTTTTATATTTTTCTCATATTATTCAGATTATTTTTATTTACTCACTTAGGTTTAGTACCGAAAATTCCACAAATCAGACCACCTGATATGCATTATACAATATTACTTAATAGGTGTTGAATCTTTTATTAGAGCTATAAATTTGAGCCATTTAAATTGATTTTCATACATCTCAGGTAGATAAAAATGTATTTTCTCCCCTCAATTGAACACGAATAGATTCCCACCATCTAAAACCTTAAATCTAAAAAAATTTAGGGGCAAATTTATGTTTAGCTTCGAGTATTTATATGAAATATATAATCACGCGAATGTTTATTGCCTCGGGTAAAGAAACCTTGCCTCTTACTATTGTAAAATTTAATTATAATCCAGTTAAGGTACCCATTTTAGTCATGTTTATCTACTTATAAAAAAGCATAAAATCACAAGGATGTCAGAGTAGTATAAGAAGAATAATTGGACATCTATTCTTCACTTATCAGGGATTCCAAAAGTGTTGGTAGGCCAGCACGCACATCAATTCGCTCTTTCAATTTGTCCTGTTTTAATGTAAAAGGATTGTTGACTCCTTCTATAGAGGAGCCAATTTTTACGATGTCTGCTTCTGTATATAAAACCAAGTCCCTATATGCACATGACTTATCTAATAACTGTTCACATTCAAATAACGACAGGGTGATTAGGATATGATTCAGTAACTTATTTGATATAGTTGTTGAGGGTCGTGTAAATTTATGTGTACAATCTTTCACCTTCTTCATTAAATTTGTACCTGTCATTGTCCTTTTTATCTGTTGACGATGCAAGTTGAATAGGGTTAGGATGAAACAGTTACTGCACCTATTTAATGTGTCTAACATTGTTTATAATCACAGGCATTAACTAACGCAAGTTTTTCAAACCTAATAACGTAAGGGCTCATCATCTACCCATATTCATCCAATTTCATCTATATTTTTGGGGAAAAAGACTTGTATCCCTCAAATCTTTAAATTTCATTCCGGCTTATGATTTCGGATCGAACAATTATAAATCATTACTAATTTTTTTTATGATAAATGATTTGATTATCCTATATAAGGTTAATTAGAATAGTAATATGATTTATGAACTTTACATGATTATTTGTTATATTCTTATGTTTTTCATTTACAAAAATAATATATTTTTTTCTCGATGATGAGTCAGACATAGCATGTTTCCTGTCTTCCAATTATTTGGTTACTAATTTTATGCTCAACTATGTTATATCCACACAACTATCTGTATGTACCAATTAAATGTGTGGATAATTGGATGATTTTTACCCATGACATTGTAGTAGTGCTTAACCAAGTCTCGTAGTTTGATGTTTATTGCTTTTTAGGCTGGAAAATTTTATTCTGTTTGTTTGACTTCATGTTATGCTTTTGCAGTTCACGATATTAGGGATGCTGAAAGGTCTCAAAATTCCAATATTTAGATTTGCGTCAATAATTAGAGTAAGTGATTCAGTTCTAAACGAGCCTTCTTCTCGCAAGCGAGGTTTACCATGGTTCAAAAGATCCAGGAGATATTAGCCAGATTCCATATTGAACATTATGAGTTGGTCAAGATTGAAGTGCATATTTTATATAGTTTAAAGCATTTATGTTTGAATATCTTACCTTTTCCTTCGTAATGTCATGCGAAACCTGTAGTGGAAACTAAAATTGCTTTTATAAGATAATTTATGGAGGATGGTTCTTTGTTAACAGTTTGTCCTATGTGTTCTACACCTGTTCGATTTATACCTTTGTCACAAGTTTCAGTTAAACATCCAACCATTGCATCATTTCTATACAAGGTATACCATCTGAATTTTTTTATACTTTATTTGAACCTATATTGGGCATGAACTATGACCAATGTTTACAAATAACAGCATGCTATGGCGGTGGAAGGAAAAGTAATAGAAGCTGAAATTTTTGGTTTCTTGTCCTTTATACATAGTATTCTAATTTCTACAAAGTTAAAGTTATGTATATTTTTGAAAAAGTTGTCCTTAGACTTGCACCTGTCTTTTAACAGACAAGTGTTGTGGTCTACTATTTTGACAATCTAATTTATGACTTATCTTTGTTTTCTTAACAGGTGGATAAACTAATATTCCTTTGCGTAGTAGCAAGGAATCTAGGGAGGAAAATGAGTAGAACATTTGTTGAAGTCAAGTAAGTACTATGCCGATCTGAATAGAAATTGTGTGTTTATTTTTGTAGTTCTATTAATTTAAGATTTAAGTGATTGAGTTGGTACATATAATTATGATGTCCTTAAGGATTTATTAAAGTTATGCAATAATGATTAAATATCTCCAAAAACTTAGTAACATAAATAACAGAAAAAAGAAATATTTTTATCCATAAGTATTACAAAAATATTATTCTGTATAATTATATTTAAGTGTCTTCTCTGACTGCAACGTAAGGCCTAGCGACCATGAAGCTAGAACTAAAAGGTCGAAAGAAGAAGGTAAAAACTTTAAGAAAAAAATATATGTGGTCTAAGAGCGTGGAAGAGGTAGCTGTTAATATCTCTCTGTAACTTTATCTTTGAAGTTAACCATTGGTTGTGGATTACAAAATTTGAAAAATTTATCTTCTGCAAGAAATTTTCTGTCAGCATCAAAAATTGAACTCAATATCATTAACTAATGCACTGTATTACTGCATGTTTCTGCTGTATCTGCTTACCATTTGTCTTTTTAGTAGTTTCATTATTTGTGTCCTCAAAAATAGTACTCTGAATTTTATGTCATTGGTATAATAATTGTTATCAAAAGAATAATTCTCTCAATTTTAACATATTACGAGTCATAAGCATAACACCTGCCTCAGCTACTTTCCTCTAATGATCAGACTGCAACATACCTCTCCTTACCTTAGCTTCCATCTCTGAATTTACAGATTGAGTTGCATCCAACTAATCAGATAGATGCATTTTATTAGGTCTTCTATCTCTGCATCCTTTGCCGATACAATTAATTCCAGAGTTTTAACATTCAATTTATCTTTCTCTGCTTCATTTTTCTTAAATTCCAACTTCAGTGCCATAAATCTGATTAGCTGTAACTCAAGTTCAGACTCTCTTCCGGCCAATTGAGTGTCCTAATCTTTCAATGAGCCTTGATTCCCCTCCAAAATGGTTTCGAGATTTCTTTCCTTATCCATCAGTTTTGACCTTTATTCCATGACATTATCTTTTGCAATCTCCAAATTCCTCATATGTTCAGCTTCATGTTTGCGAGAATCTGAATTTGTTCGCTCAACTATCATTCTTTTGTGTCCTGATAAATGTGTCCTGTCTTGCATAAAATAAACCGTTATAAATATAGTATTACTTCTCACACATATATAACCATAGAAAATGTTTATTTTGTTATCTCATATGTAAAATGATTATTCTAGCTCAAATATACTATATGTTTAAGTCAGAAGCTTCAAATTTAATTCCATGTCATCTAAATGCAGTTACCCCTGGAGGACTGTTACCTTCTAATTTAGGTACAAATGTCCAGGAAATGGAATATAGCTGTATTTTGTCTGTGAGTAGTTAAGAAAGGGTATAACGAAACATTTCAAATGGTACTAGAATGATATTCGTATATTCTATGCAACTGATGTTTGCGATTTCAAGTCTTTAAGTGATCTAGCAATACTTCTCAACTTATGGATTGTCTTTAAGTGGTCCATCTGTGTTCTCAGTACAAGTAATCTTCTAATACATCAATGAACTAAAAGTTGCCCAAAATGCATCCCCCCTGCATTTCCAGAACCTTCTTTACAAAATGTGAGCATATTTGTAGTTTCAAAGTTCAACACGATCTCACATGGTTTATAATTATTGTTTAATCTATATTCTTGATCAATTATATAATTTTCTTTCATAGACGTGTGTATATGATATTTTTTGGCTTAATGTTGCAGGTTAGAGTATAACTTACATTCAGATTGAGAAAGTATGCCTTTGTGCTTAACGTGATCATCTATCATGGTATGCCTCTATTTTTTGATATATTTGTTAATACATTATTATATTTTTTCTTTCCTAATATAGAGAAAAGATAATTTTGATTTATATATTGAGTATGGAATCGCAATACATACAGAATTTATATGGTATGCCAAACAAACAATTATCATATGCTGCCTCTTATATTTCTCAGTTTTAAATAGTTCAGTTTTATGAATGAGACCTTTTCTTGCAGAGTTTGATTTTGTTTAGACGATAAAATAGAAAATGTACATATATGACGTCTGCTACTTAAATCAACATTGGAAGTAAATAATTACTTATTTTTATAATATATTCTGAACTCGATTCGTCTTGCATAATGAAATTTATTGTGGTGATCTCCTATATATTTATCTTTGTTTCTCTGTCAAGATAATATTGAATTTGCATATGAATGCCCATTCTTAGTTTTTGTGTTTCAGAAGTGTGCGGTAGATTGGTTGAAAGTTGATGGTTATTTATATTTCTTTTTCTTTTAAATTTTTTGTTTTGGATCTTTAACATTTTATTAAGTTTTTTTATATCATCATGCTTTATCCATCCATTTATATAGTCACAACCTGTCTGTATAGTCTTTCATAGGCAAGTGATCTTGCTAGCCTGTAGGAAATGTATTATGTGAATAAGATACTGACTACATCTGAATCATTACCATTATATGGACAGGTTAGGGTGATAAAGAGTTCCAAGCCGAGGTTAGTGGTATAGAGAAATCGACAGATTGCTGAGAGAATGAAGTTTGATTGAAAACTACGATTCTCTGATGGAGTACAATGCGATTGATATCTTGCACTATACGACATTGTACTATAAGTTGTGGACCCTTATAGTGGACAAGTTTGCGACATGCAGAATTGAGGAAGGAAGATGCAAAAACATAGAGAGGTGACATGGATTCTTGGAAGAAATGTCCACATATTGAAGATACTGAGATAGTGCTTATGATGTATGTAAAGGTAATGATCTTGCTAGCCCATTTACTGCTTTAAGGTTCTCTTTTTTCTTCTACTGTTTACTGCTTTGAGGTTCCCTTTCTCATTCATTAACTGTTTTGGGTGATCGGGTGATCGTTCATATTCATGATATGTAATTACATAATTTTTCTTTACTTTCTCAAGCATGAGCACTCTAAATATACATATATCCTATAAGATTCAGTCATAAACCATATGGAATATGTTTTGCGAGCTATTGCTAGGGAAAATAAGCTAATAAATCCGATTATTCTGCTGGTGTCAACACTGTTAAAGAAGATCATATAGACGACTCACTAACTGATGTCGATTCATAAAAGTAACAATGGTTTCCTTTGTAAACCTAAATATAGAATTCTAATACTTGCTATAAATGATCAACTAACATATTATTTCACACCACTTATTCAGTAGCAGCAAGCAACTTGACTTAACTCGAACATATTGATCAACACTATCGGATTTGTGCCTCCCATGTTAGTCATTTAGACATTCTTGCAGAATAACTTAAAAATTTGACAATCTGTAGCTCCAATATTTGTATCCGTTTATAAGCTTTTGAGCTCTTTATATTTATGTAGTATAATACAGTCACTAAAACTTATTCAAGGTACTGACATCTAGAATTATAAGTTTAATTTATAAAAACTAAAACTTATTCAAGGTACTGACATATAGAATTATAAGTTTAATTTTTAAAATTCTTTCACTTATTGTAACGAAGTTTCGGTTTTGAATTAAATTTGAATAGTAAGTGTTTGTTGTTTCCATGTACTTTGCTTTTAAGATAAATGTGCTTTTTCTATTTACTTATTTAAAGAAATGGAGACATCGGGATGTGAAACTTCCCAATAGCATTGTATCCTTGGTGGTAAATTTTTCAGAAATTACGGATTAAGTTTTATTGTTATGAAAACGTGTAATTGTGATGAATAGTTTAATTAAAAAATTATAAGTCAAATGTATAAAGAATTTTTTTAATTATAAAATTAGAATTTTAGAAAAAGAAAGATCTTTTATTTAGTTAAAATTATGATAATATATTATTTTTAGATATATAATATATTATTTAAATATATTATATATTAAATGTTAAATTAAAAATGAGTACGATATAAAGCAATTAAATGTACTTTAATTTAATAATAAAATATAAATATAAGATATATTTCTATTTTAATATATATATATATATATATATATATATTATATAGTATATAATAAGAGACTTAAATTGATTATTATTCTCATATTTTAGGTCACTGTATATATATTTTTTATTATTAAATTTATTATAAATATTTTAATTTTTATAATTATTTTAAATAAATATTAATTCTAAATTATGTTTCATAAAATGTAATCGGAAGACAATAAGTATTGACGTCTAATCACTAGGTTTGCTGATAGATTTTATTTCTTAAACTTGGAAATACATTTTGGTTCTATAGATAACATGCATACCATATATATATATATATATGTAATTTGGAATAAAATATAAGAATTTATAACTATTTTTTATATTTAATAACAATTGGATCGATTGGGTAATTTGCAATTTGGTGGCCAGAGATGCAACCGAATCTATATATAGTGGCCGGAGATTTTTTTTTTCAAATCGGTGGCTACATATATAAAAACACGACCGATTTGG
>JAUEJK010146841.1:0-11089 GCA_032274865.1 Eryngium alpinum
GTCTTTTACCTTATGGCGATTCTCCACTTTGTTTCGAGTAACTTCGTATGAAAGTTGATCCATTAAAATATCAGCAAGATGAGCTACATCTTCAAGTTTGTTGAGCCAATTTCGAACAGAAATCATGGTGATACGCTTGGCATCAGCATCAGACAAGAAAGCATCGATTGATTCCAACCTTTCTTGCAATTCCTGGAGATTGTCTTGAAATTTCCAAGCCTGAATAACTTCATCTGCTGCAAGTGAAGCAAGCTCGATAACTAATCCGCTTGCAAGAAGATCTGCTACAATTGCCTCTGCCATTTTCTTATACAAAAACAAGGCAATGAGAAGAATATCTTAGATCTGGATGAGGGTTGAATAACAGTGAATTAAAATAAGAGTAAAGCAGAGTGGGTGGGTGGTTTCATTTATCCGAAATTTTGATTTAAAATGAATAATATTTTTAATAACATGTACCGACGTCTCGTCGAAAAGTAAAGTGAAACACATGCTTTATCAAATAAGCATATAATATTTAAATTTAATAAATATATTATATTGTAAATATATTTTACACAAGTAAAGAGAAAAAGTTATACAAATTACTAATATTTAAAATTAAAATGAAATTTTCCAAAATAAAGAACATTTTTTTTTCAAATAGTATCGATTAAGTCATAATATGCACTAATCATCATAATGTGTCACAAAAATTAGATCTAATTAGCGATTTTTAGAATATTAATATTAAGTAATAAAAATCGTTAGAACATTCAAACCAAATAGGTCTTATAAGCGATTTTCAAAATCCTAATAGTAAGCGGTAATAATTGTTAGATCCGATTAGCAATTTTAAGAATGTTGGTATTAAGTAGTAATAACCTTTAGAATATATCGAAGCAATTAGATGTGATTAGTAAATTTTATAATACTAATAGTAAGTGGTAATAATTATTAGAACGTCTTGAACAAATAGATTCGATTAGCGAATTAAAACATTGATAGAAGTGTTAATATTATTGTTATATATATTCAATATAACAATTAAAAGTAGTTTATTTTTATATTTATTATCAATCAAATTTTATATATTTATCATAACATATTAATATTTAAAAATTATAAAATTATATTTTATTTTGTATTACCTGACAGTTTTTTTTCCCCTTTTTTTAAACTGTTTAGTTAGCATATTAGAAATTAAAAACTTTTAATTTGTTAATATATTTAAATTCTCAAATAAATATATAATTTTAGTAGAGATAATATATATTAACTTTAGCTTAACATATTCTTTAATTTTATACTGTTTATGAAAAAAACAAGCTTAAGTGAGCCTTTTTTGGCTTCGATCTCTCTAATTTACTGAGCTTAAGCCAAGCTTAATGAAAGATGAGTACTCATAAAGAGAAGCATAAAAATAAGGCACGACCGGACTTTTTACTCGTGATCTTAGAAACTCCTTAGTTGTTAATATATATTTAGTAGTGTTATTCATTAAGTATAATAAGTAATTTAGGAAAAATATTTTCAACTTATATTAGGAATTATAGCCTCTTGTGGCTATATAAATATCATTCTATTCATGAAATAATATATCAATTATTCTCTTATATGGTATCAGAGCCTTAAGTTTTCTATCATCTTACTTCATCTATCTTTTTTTTTCTGCCATACCTATATATATATATTCTTAATAAAATATCACCTTTTTAATCTCACCTCCGCCATAAACACAGTAGTCTGTAGCCGATTAAAGTTGGCCAGAAAAAGTAGCTATAGAGAGAAGTCCACACTTTGGAGCGTGGTATACACCCGCCATCAGAGCAGCTGTCTTTTGTTAGTTTATTAGTTGGCGAAGGTTTGCCTCGTCTCCAATAGGTCATCCATGTGATCGGTGTAATTTTTTGAGATGATTTCCTGGTAGATTTAAAAAAAATAATGACTTTTGGTACTCCTTTATGAGTTTTAAATTGGGTATGTGTATGGGTGATTGTTTCTTCTCTTAGAAGCTGTGTTTTTTGTGGTGTGGTATTCGATTATTAATTTTTAGTTCTGGTTCGATTAATTTGGTGGAATATTACACTTCTTGGTGGTATTTTTTCAGTTATAATTGCGTATAGTTGTACTTGGGTATTTCTTCACTTAGAGCAGAAGTTATTCATCACATGGGTATATGGATTATTGATTTTGTGATATTAGCTGGTTCGGTGTCTAATTCGATTATTTTGGGCATAAAACCAACATAACTGTGAGAGAGTCAGACTCTCAATAAAAATTGAGTAGACTAAGATAGAGCCTGGTTAACACCCATGGCTTCATATTCAAAAATAGGAATCATCCCACTAAATCTCATAGTTTTACCTCTAACAAAATTCCTATGTCATCTTGAAGAATAATAGAATTATATTTACTGAACAATTCAATTTCTGTAAACTTATTTTTTACTGTAAGATTTCTTTATATTTTATAAATTATTTAATGTTTTTGAGTTGTTCGAGAGGCACAGGATAAAGTGTACAAGAAGTGAGATACAAAAGAGGCGGAGAAAGATATCTGAAATTTCTCGGATAAGGGAGAGAAAAATGAAGGACCCTTGTGTGGTAAAGTTTATTCAGGATGAGGGTCAACAAGTATAAGTTCGTGATGAAGATATTAAGGCGAGATGAATGGACTATTTTGACAAATTGGTCAAGAATTGGGTGAACTTAATATTCGAGATTCATGCATAGGATTAATGAGTCCAAAATTAGAGAGGCTTTAAAGAGAATGAAGATGAGAAAGCGGTCGGACCAGATGAGATTCCTATAGAAGTATGAAAATATTTGGGGGGGAATAGGTGCGCGATGGCTAACAGATCTCTTTAACAAAATTTGGAAGATTAATAAGATACCAGATGAATGTAGGAATATTACATTAGTGCCTCTATACAAGAATAAAGGCGATATTCAGAGTTATTCCAATTATCGTGGAATCAAACTCATGGGCATACAATGAAACTTTGGGAAAGGGTTGTAGAGCATCGATTGAGAAATTTGGTGCAAATATCAGAGAACCAATTTGGTTTCATGCCGGGAAGGTCAACGACAGAGGCTATCCACATACTCCCTCAACTTATGGAGTGCTATAAAGAAAGGATTAAATATTTGTGTATGATTTTCATTGATTTAGAGAAAGCCTATGATAAAGTAACTATAGAAGTTTTATGGTGGACCCTGGGTAAGAAAGGTTTTCCCGTAAAATATATTAACATCGTTAAGGATATGTATGATGGAGTGTCAGCTAAGGTAAGAACTTGTGGTGGTCTCACTGGTGAATTCACAATCAATCGGGTTGCATTAAGGGTCTGCTTTGAGTCTATTCTTGTTCGCCATAGTAACTGATGAACTAACTAGACACATCCAAGATGAGGTACCTTAGACAATGTTATTTGCAGATGATACTGTCCTAATAGATGAGACAAAAGTAGTAGTTAATGCCAAATTAGATTTACAGAGACAAACCCTTGAAGATAAAGGTTTTCGATTAAGCCGATAGAAGACATAGTATATAGAATGCAAGGATTCGTTACTCTAGTACTGTCACATTGGATGAACAAGAGGTTCTAGTGAGCAGTCAATTCGATACCTGGGATCGATTATGCAAAAAGATGAAAAGATAGATTGTGAGGTCAACCGAAGAATTCAGGCAGGGTGGTTGAAATGGAGAAGTGCTATTCCAGTTCTATGTGATCGAAACATGCCGCAAAAGCTGAAAGCAAAGTTCTAAGGGACGGAATGTTGGGCTCGAAAGAGAATTCATATTGACAAAATGAGTGTAACAGAAATGCGCATGCTTCAATGGATGTATGGTCATACGAGAAAAGATAGAGTTCGAAACGAGGACATTAGAACCAAAGTTGGAGTAACTCCTATAGAAAAAAGGTGCAAGAACATCGTTTGCGGTGGTTTGGACATGTGAGACATAGATATATAAGCGCACCCGTTCGACACATAGAGACTTTAGATTTAGGAATGTTTAAAAGAGCGAAAGGACGACCAAAGACGACTTGGGAGGAAGTTATTTGTAAAGATTTAAAAGATAAGAGAATAGAGATTGATCGAGAACTTAGTGATGGGCAAAAGCCAATGGAGGAAGATGATTCGTGTGACCGACTTGACGTGATCCCGCATATGATTCATGTTTGCCTATCCAGACTTTGTTAAAAAAAAGGCTTAGTATGATAATGATGATGACGACGAGGAAGATGACTAATTACATACCCAAAAGTAACAGAGGAAGGAAAAAAATAATATAAAAAATCATGCATGAACACAACACTTAAGAAAATAACTTAAAAAACTGTACAGAAACATTGAATTTAAAAAAAAATAAAAAGTTTTAACCTGATTATTATAACATCATGCCATTCTTGAAGACAACTTAGTTATTAAATTGATTTGTAAGTAATGGGCACTCATGAAACAATTTAATAATTTCCTCTGAAAAATTTCTAACTTAGCAAATGATTAGATAAACTAAAATAGAGAAATTAACAAACATAGGTGCCAGATCACTAATCTTTTATTATCGTACAATGTTATAAGGAAAAAAACATACCCTGATTGAAAATGCCAGGTTTAGGTAGAACATGGTGTCACGAATCAGTACAACACTTTCTCTGTGAAATTATTGCGCTGGACAACATAATATCAAATAACTGAGTACTGTTTTTCCTTTCCTTTCTAATCGAATTTCATACTTCAAACTTAGAGGTGACTCCCGCCCAAAATCAATGATAGCACTGATATACCTTTTTTCCTAGTACATGTTAGAAAACTTTCGATTACTACAAGTTTGATAACAAAAGGAACATGAAAATGAAAAACTTCCAAAATGATTCGATTAAACTGGAAAATAAGAAGCAGCAGAGTATTTATACATGACAGCAACTAAAAGACTAAAACACCCATGAAGGGTAAAATAGACAAAATACACTTCTACAGATTAACTAAGTAGCATAGTGAAACCATTCTTCAGCTGCATAAGACTAGCCTTTAGCTTATGTGTTATTTCCATTCTGGTGGCATCCACTGAACTTGTACAATGTGCAGAAGAATTAGCACGGCTACCATCACTATCCAATACCTCAATATCCCCCCCACAAATTGGAGGTGCACAAGGATTGTGAACACCCAATTTGGATAGAATAAACCAATGAGCATATCTTCCCAAAGCTTTGGTGAAAATGTCAGCCAATTGTTGAGAAGTAGGAACATGAATAGGGAGAATAAAACCAGAAGCCACATGATCTCGAATGAAATGGCAGTCCACATCAATGTGCTTCGTACGAGCATGATTAACTGGATTAGAAGCTAAAGAAATGGCAGACAGATTATCAATGTATACATGAACTGGTGGCACAACAGGAATACGTAAATCAGCAAGTAATTGCTTAAGCCAAAGAAGTTCACAGGTTGTGTCTGCAAGTGCTCTGTATTCAGCCTCAGAGGAGGACCGACTAACAACTGTTTGCCTTTTAGCGCCCCAAGATAACAAGGCAGAACCAAGAAAAGTACAAAAACCTGTGACAGACTTCCTTTCACCATTCAAACCGGCCCAATCACTATCAGAAAAAGCTTCAAGATGTAGATCATTAGCATCTGGAAAAAACAAACCTTGGCCAATGATGCTTTTAAGATATCTCATTAGTCTATGTGAAACAATTAGGTGATCGTGTCTTGGAGCTTGTAAGAACTTGCTAAGATGATTCACAGGAAAACTCAAATCTGGTCTGGACATTATAAGGTATTGTAGCTTGCCAATAAGAGATCTGTAGTAAGAAACATTAGGAATAAACTCACTAGTACTATCCAGAAGCTTTTTGTGTTGCTCAAGAGGAAGAGTGTAAGGCTTGGAATCATGAAAACCAAAGAAAGAAAGTAAATCCAATGTATATTTCCTTTGATGGACAAAAATGCCTTCATCTGACCTAGAAACCTCCAAGCCCAAGTAGTATTTGACAGTACCCAAGTCTTTAATACTAAAAGTGACATCAAGAAAAGACTTCAAAGCAGAAACAGTGGCAAGATTCGAACCAGTTATGAGGATATCATCGACATAGACAAGCACAATAGTAAAATCAGAACCAACCAGCTTCGTAAACAATGTATAATCAGATAAACATTGAATGAAACCTTGGGATATTAGAGCCTGTGACAATTTAGCAAACCACTGCCGAGAGGCTTGCTTTAAACCATAGAGAGATTTCTGCAACTTACAAACTGGATTAACCAATGTACAAGAATCTGGTAACTTGAATCCAGGAGGCAATGTCATGTAAACTTCTTCAAGTAAATCGCCGTGCAGGAAAGCATTATTGACATCAAGCTGAAAAATTTGCCAATTCTTTGAAGCAGCTAAAACAAAAATAGCTCTAACAGTGACCATCTTTGCTACGGGAGAAAAAGTCTCATTGAAATCAACCCCTTGTTTTTGACTATATCCTCGAGCAACCAATCTAGCCTTAAACCTCTCTATACTGCCATCCGAGTTATATTTGACTTTATAAACCCATTTAGAGGTTATAAGCTGTTTTCCATTAGGCAATTCAGTAAGGCACCAGGTGTTATTTTGCTCTAAAGCCTGCAACTCCTTATCCATAGCTACAGTCCATTCAGGAGATTTGGAAGCCTGAGCATAAGAGAATGGTTCCTGTATTTGAGACACAGCACTAACAAAACTCAAGTGATTGGAACTAAAGCCATCATATGACAAGTACTTGGTGACATGGTATTTAATGAGAGAGGAACAATTAGCAGAAGATTTTGTGGTGGGAACATGTTAATCTCTAAGCCAAACAGGAGGTTGTTTGACTCTAGTAGAGACTCTAAAAGGAGTTGGAGAAGCAGTAGATGATGTGTGTGGACTAGACAAATGAGGGAAGGCTGTATAAGTATTTAAGTCAAGATCATCATCTGGTGAGGAAGTAGATGGAACAGATTCAGAAGGAGAAGCGGTGGATGGTAAAGCGGGAGAAGAGGATGGTACATTGAAATGAGAAATATCTGATGTAACATGTGAATCCGGAAGAACAGGTGGTGAAGGTGAATTAGAAAAAGGAAAAATATGTTCAAAAAATTGAACATGTCTTGAAAGGAAAACTTGTTTGGTATCTAGATTAAGTAATCTATATCCTTTTTGTGTCAAAGGATATCCAAGGAAAACAGCTTTAATAGCCCTGGGTTCAAATTTGTCTAGGCGATGTTGTGAGGCATAACACAAGCAACCAATAGTTTTGATATGAGAATAACTAGGCTCATGGCCATACAATCTGAAATATGGTGTCTGAAATTGAATAGAAGCTGTAGGAATTCTGTTTAGAAGGTAAGTAGCAGCTAGTAAGCAATCACCCCAGTAAAGCTTGGGAAAAGAAGCTTGAAATCTGATTGCTCTTGACATGTTAAGCAAAGTTCTATGTTTCCTCTCAACAATGCCATTTTGTTGAGGAGTACCGGGACAAGAAGTGTGATGCAAAACACCCAAATTGGTAAGAGTAAGAGCCATGAATTGATTGGAAAACTCTGAACCATTATCACTTCTAAAACATTTCACAACAGTTTGAAATTGAGTAGAAACAGACTTTAAGAAATTGGATAAAACTGTATGAACTTGTTGTTTGGTGGAAATAAGAAAGGTCCACACTGCTTTGGAAAAATCATCAACAATTATAATAAAATACCTACACCCAGTCCTAGTAGCAATTCTATAGGGCTCCCAAAGGTCACAATGAATCAGCTCAAAAATGGAATGAGATATATGATTGCTAGTAGGAAAAGGCAGTTGTGTTTGTTTAGCAAGTGGACAAATGAAGCAAGAATCATCATGAGAAGCAGAAACAACTCTAGGCTGCAATGTATGTATTCTTTTAAGAAGAGAAATAGGTGTATGACCTAATCTTTGATGCCAAACATCATAAGAAGAATGAATGGCAGTATGGATGCAAGAGACAGAAGAAGAAGAAAATATAGAAGAATGTACAGGCAAACTAGAAGAAAAACTAAGTATGTACAAGCCATTGCTAACATCACCAATGGCCAATTGTGTCTTGTGTTGGTCCTGTAAGACACAATGAGATGCTGTGAATTCCATAGTATAATGTGTGGTAGCACAGAGTTTAGTAACCGACAATAAATTGCATGAGAAGGAATGAATAAACAAAACATCATGTAAAATGATATTAGGTGTCAAATGAATGGTACCAATATGAGTAACACTGACATGAGTTCCATTAGGCAAACTAACAAGTTTCGAACAAGACAATGAGGTAAGAGAATGAAACAATTGTTTTGTACCACTCATATGATTAGTAGCCCCAGTATCAACAATCCATGAATTTTGATAAGTACTAGTCAAAAATACTTGAGAGGAAACCATACCTGCAAGATGTTCCTCCGGATCATCAGGCATTTTCTGAACTTGAGATTGTTGTAACATAGAAAAAACTTATTGCATTTGAGTTTGCAACTGTTGAATAGTATCATTCAAATGACCAGAATCTGGAGCTTGAATTGAGGCCATATTAGCAGCACCTGATCCTCTACCAAAACCATGGTGAGAAGGTCCTGAAAAAGAACCTTTAGAAGAACTGTATCCTTTTGCTGAGGCACCAGCGGAATTATTATTTTGACCTATCACTGGTGCTTGTGATGATGTAAAACCTTGATTCCATTTATAGCCAGAACTATTTGAAGGATACCCAACAAGTTTGAAACAAGTTTCCTTAACGTGTCTTTGTTTATGACAATAACTGCACCATTGACTTGCTTTTGAGTTCCTGTAGTTTTGTTGTTGTTGCCCTCTTGACTGAGAATTCACCATATTTGCCATAGCTTGCAATTCAGAATCATCACTTATACTACTAACATCATTGTTGTTGTAACATGGAACATGAACATTAAGAGTTCCTTTTGCTAATAAAGCTGAACTATGACTTGTTCCTGGTATGTAACCCTGTCTTTGCCTTTCATCTTGTCTAACAATAGCAAATGCTTGAGCAACTGTAGGCAAAGGCTGCATCATTAAAATCTGGCCTCGAACATTAGCATAACTATCATCTAATCCCATAAGAAATTGAATTAATTGTCTCCTATGATCTTGCTCCTCCTGTCTCCTATTTGCTCCACATACACACAAACCACAAGTACATGATGCAGGTGTTTCTATTGCCACAAACTCATCCCACATCCCTTGTATTCTGTGATAATAAAAATCAACAGATCCATTTCCTTGCTCCATAGTATATAGATCCCGAAGGAGCTGATACACCTTGTGTCCATCAACTGTAGAAAACCTCTCTTTCAACTTTTTCCAAATCGATTCAGCAGAGTTTACAAAACTCATACTATTACTTATCTCATCCGACACACAATTCAAAATCCACGAACAAATCATATCATTAACACGCTCCCAAACAACCTATAGATCTGTATTCACGGGAGGTGGATCGTAGTGACCATTAACAATTCCTAACTTGTTTTTCGCCGATAAAGCTATACACATAGAACGCTGCCATGGATTATAATTTTCTGAACCGATTAATTTCTTAGAAATCAATTGCATACTCGGCTGATCATTATTATGCAAATATAACGGATGATTATTGTTTGTAAGTGGCACAGTTATTGTTGTAAGATCTCGAGTCAACTGAGATTTACCTCCATCAGTAGTTTGCGGCGGACCAGAAGTAGATCCAGGTGAGCCGCGAGTTGAAAACACCATTTCGAGATTAATCCTTTAAACAATCTTTGTAAAATTCAATCGAGATTAGGTCAAAGTACTGAATCACCAAAACAAAGGAATCGAATCAAAGAAAAAATTAGGTCAAAATTCGAAGAAGAAGAGATCGGTATTGCTTTGATACCATGATAACAAAAGGAACATGAAAATGAAAAACTTCCAAAATGATTCGATTAAACTGGAAAATAAGAAGCAGCAGAGTATTTATACATGACAGCAACTAAAAGACTAAAACACCCATGAAGGGTAAAATAGACAAAATACACTTCTACAGATTAACTAAGTAGCATAGTGAAACCATTCTTCAGCTGCATAAGACTAGCCTTTAGCTTATGTGTTATTTCCATTCTGGTGGCAGCCACTGAACTTGTACAATGTGCAGAAGAATTAGCACGGCTACCATCACTATCCAATACCTCAATAAAGTTCATTAATTTAACCAAATTAATTTGATATATGACATAAAGACGAACAAGGATATCATATACCCGTTGAATAATATTCATCAGGGAGAACACCAAGTCTTTTTACTTGGATACAGTGGTTACTAAGATAAATTTGTTGTTTGCGTGGCTATATTTTCCTTTTTGCATTCATGACAAGAATATAAGAATTGGTTAGGTTAGGTTAGGTTAGGTTTCCAGTGATTTATATGCCAGAATTTTGCTACAATAGAATTGCCCAAGTAGTAATTATATGAGAATTACTTGAAGCTAATAGAGGACATACACAAAATTTAAATGTAGACGTAAGTTATAAGATTACTTGATGGCTGATACCGTGAACACATTCAGATTGCTACAATAGATGCACAAACAAAGAAGAATTAGAATCCACATGACATCATACACTAAGAAGATATAGTAAGATTATGGTAGCAATAACAAACTCTTTAGAATGTATCACAGCTTTTCATGTCATATATCAAACTTTTGAAAACAAATTTTTATCCTTATTTATGTTGGGTTTTTATGCCTAAAACCAAGTTTTCCTCACCTTTCTTTTTATACCCTCCCTTACCTTTTATCCCACATTGAGAAATTCTCAATGTTTCCCCACTTCCCACTCCTATAAATACCCACCTCCTCTTAGTATTCTAACACACCAACACTTGTCTTAAGCCTTTGCATTCAAGTGTCTCTCTACCCACTTCTTTGGGGTCTTAAGCTTAAAAACTTGTCTTTTGCTGCTATCCTTTTGATAGTAGGGTAGGGTCTTCTAGTTGGCTAGCTAGGAGGGGAGAGGGGTTGGTCGTCGTGGTGCTAGAGAAAAGAGTGAGGTTGTGAGAGAAAATATTCTAGTGAGAGAGAGTGATACACATGTGAGTTTG
>JAUEJK010146949.1:0-11087 GCA_032274865.1 Eryngium alpinum
TAATTTTTTAACAAACGGTAAATTTTTAAAATTGGGATTAATCTATCCAACCCCCCCCCCCCCCCCCTTGTAGATTAATATTATCCCATTCGGGACCTAACAGAAGGTTCTGTTTTAACATGTTTTTACTTGGATTATAGGTAATGTGTTTGGGTTCAAAGCCATGCGCGCTCTACATCTAAAAAAATTGTAAATTCATGTTGCTTAATTATGTCAAAACTCAGTGAAATTATGACCAAGGTATTCGGCTATAGAGCATCATACAATATTTTAGAGACACTGAATTTAAGTTATTGATATCATCTAATAATTAGTGCCCCCGTCGGTATTGTATCCTTTACGTATCATTTATTATATTATTTATGTTTATCGATATAATTATAATTATTTATATATCGTGTCGAGATGATGCGAGAATCTTATTAGAAACAACATCTTTATTCCTAGAAATTAAGGTAAGGTTGCGTACATTTCATACTCCTCAAATTTCACAAGGAATATAATAGATTGTTTGGTTTGGTTTGCTTTGCTTTAATTTATCATTAAAACTATTAGAGCAACTCCTATAATCTCCTACCTCACTTCTTTAAAATAGTATAAATAATTCACTCCCAGTGATTTAAGATACATCCATCTCTAACAGTACTATATAATTACACTTAAGTATTATTTTACTACAAAAGTACAATTTATTATGAAAGAACAGGTAAAGAAACATAAGTATAAAAAATAGTTGATTATATTAATAAACAATGTATAAGGAGGAGATGATGCTTTGTAATATTGAGGAGGATAAAGAGATTTCTTGTGATTTAGGGAGCCATTAAGAGCTTGTGGAGTAACATTTGGAATATCCTTCCTAAAATTTAACTTAGAACTTCAAATAGGAATGTCGTTCAAATTGCTCTTAGAATTTTTTAAATTAGGGATATTATTAAAATTTAATCTGTTATAACCAAAAATTCTGGCATTTTTTTTACATAGCGAACCAACATGGCATACTTTAGCAAATATGACAATAACGTGAAACTTGTATGATTTATATAAATCTCTCATATATATATATTTGTATAATATTCAGATATAAAAATGCACATACATCTATCTTTATCTTTCCAAAGTCCTCTTAAATAAGGAATCCACAACAGTGTCATCTTCTTACGTACATTTATCTTCAATCGAATCAAAATTCACATATAAACTAGTATTTTAAATCAAAATTCAGACACATATTTTGTATTAAAATACAGTACCTATAAAGAGATGAGAACTTATATGTATATGAATTTAAATTCAGGTAAATTTTTTAATAAAATTTTATGAATATGACTGTTTAATTTCTACTCTCTTTTCAAAATATATTTTTACTCTTATTTTATATTCTTTATCTTTTTATTTTTTTAATTCTGATTGGGTTTAATATATATGTGTGTGTGTGTATGCGCATTAGGTGGTTGGTTAGCAGTATCGATGTTTATGCTTTTGCAAACTAGATCTGAAATTGAGACAAAGATTTTATGTATATAGTAGATCAAAAGTGTTGTGTATAACTATTTAATCTTGTTGATAATCATGTTTTAGTTTGAGCTAGTAAAATAAGTGGTCATACTGGTATAGGGTTTAATAGCATTGTAGAATATAGGTATTGTAAACTCAATAATATGTAAGTAACAAATTGTATGTAGATTTACATCACGTGAGCAATGTTAATAATTCAAGAAAAAATTACATTGGAGTTGTACTCATTAATTAAAAGTTATATCATCATGGATATAAGATGTAGTAGATTAATAGTGTTGTGTATAACTATTTAATCTTGATGATAATTGTGTTCTAGTTTTAGTTAGTAAAATAAGTGATCATACTTGTATAGAATTTAAGAGCACATTATAGAATATAGGCCTTGTAAATCAATAATATATAAGTGATAAATTGTATGGGGTGCAATTGAGCTAGAGAAATGCACGCCTCGGCCATCAAGCGGCATTTGAAGGCACGAAAAGGAATGCGGAGCCCCGAGAGCGGGGACTCCTTGAACACACAGAGAAGACCATTCCATGAGTAGGGACGATCGGTAGGAGAATGACGACTGCTTCAAAGTCGCCTTTGATGTCGACCGCTCGAGCTAGGTGCTCGACTTCACCGGCGGAGAGAGTGCTTGGTAGATTGAAGGGCTCTACATTAATAGGAGGAGTGAAGTCAATCTTGGGAAGAGCGAGCAACCGGCTCAACGAGGTTCGAGATGAGTGAACTATGGGAGTTCTTTGAGCTGCCATTTCTTGCTTGCTAGAGAGATTGATTGAGAAAACTTGAGAATTCAGAGCGAAATATATGATCAAATGAAGATGTGAAGTGGAAGTGAGCCTACAAATCCTATATATAGGAAAATGAGGAAGACGGATGGTCTCCAAGTGGACCCAACGTATCAAATTAACTACAATAAATCTTCCCAAGACGAATTCAAAACGAACTTTTGGCGTCCAAACGCCTTGGAAACACTAAATGAGAAGTGCTATAACGCCCAAGTTGAAAAATGGAAGCGCTCCTTGGCGTCACACGTCAAGAAGAAACTTACACATGATCACTAAAATGCCAAGATCGGCTATGGACAAAGCTCCTTGGCGTCAAGATCGGCTATGGACAAAGCTCATTGGCGTCCCACGCCAAGGAGGAGCTCATACATGATCCCTACATCGCCAAGGTGGGAAGAGAAAAGGCTCATTGGCGTCTCACGCCAAGAAGGATCATCTTGGCCCCTTTAAAGCCAAGCAACGAGATGGATAGTAACTCCTTTGGCGTCCAAACGCCTAGGAAGGACTCCATGGGATATCAAAAATATTCAAATGTGCTCCCTAGGCATCCCACGCCAAGGGGAGAGAGTGGAAGCCCTTGCGAAACGCCAAGAGATGGGGATCTCCTTGGCGTCCAAACGTCAAGGAGCATGCCATGTTGGATCACCAAAATGCCACACTAGTTGGCTTACCTCATGCATCCTTATACTCATAAAAACCGCCAAGCATGGCTCCTAAGTACACTCCTTGGCGCCTCGCGCCTAGGAGTTTCTCATTGTGATGTGTAAAAACGCCTAGACTAGGCTCTATGGATACTCCTTGGCGTCCCACGCCAAGGAGGCATTGGTACTCCTTCCTTAAAACGCCAAACATAGCTACAAGGAAGCTCCCTTGGCGTCTAACGCTAATGAGAGGTGGCTCGGGCAGAAATCTTCATAAGCCTCGATTTTTTGTACGAAACGAATCATATTTCCGTGTAATAAATTACCCCGAAAATAGGGGGCAAATGTAGTGGCCCAAAAATAGGGTCCGAAACACTGAGGCCCAAGTCGGTACGATCCGTATCCGAACCGAAATAAAACTCAAGTAAAAACAAGTCCGATGCGACAAAAGCCCAAAGCGGCATGACTCAATCAAGGAGGTGCAGAAACCCTATAGTAAATCTAGGTAATTCCGAATAAGGAAATGAATCCTTATAGGTAAATCAGGTAATGATTCCTAGAGAGGGTAACAAACCCTAATATAGAGCAGCAAGAAAGAAGAAATAATGTAAAATCTGATTACCTTTTGAATAGGATTCTAATTCTATTAGACATCAGAAAACCTAATCCATGCCTATATAAAAGAGATTAATTCTCATAATCGGGTGCGCAATTTTAACTCCAACTCAGAGAGAATTCACATAATTCTTCCGTTACTCATTCTTGCACCCGAGTCTTGTGACCACCCTACCGGTTTTTATAGGTTTTTCAGCGATCATTCGAGAAGATTATGGAGATCATTATCCAGGTTTCTTTTAATCAGATAACCTTTAATTTAGTTCGTTATTTTAATCAGTAACAAAAGGTATTAATTTTTTTGTCTAATTAAATACTTTTTTTCTACCCCACTTAAATTTGTTTATCATATTTTTACGTATCTTAATCTATAAAATTAACATATAATTATAATATTTGAATTTTTTAATTTTATATAAACATTTAACTTTAATTTTTTGTATCAAAATTAGAAAATAAAAAAAACTAATAAATTAAATTAAATTAATTTATACTTCAAAATATGTAAAAGGAGACCAGTTTAATTGATGGGAAAAGAGGGAGTATAATCCAAATTTAAACGTGTAATTAAACATTTCATGGAATCAAGCAATAAATATAGTACAATCAACTTGTTGGGAACAATTATTTCAACTGAAGTCGCGCAAAAATATTAACCAATAAATTCCTGAAAATGACAAGACAAAAGTTAAATCATGACCAAAATTTAACATTAATTTAATTGTGTAATCTTTCAGGTTACCAATATTCCCCAAATCAAACACTAGATTCTTTTCTTTCTTCATCTTTTATTCTTGTTCACTTGTTAGCTTTATAATTTAAAGGGGTTTTGATTGATTCTCAAATTCCACACTCAAATCAAATCATGGCTGTCGAATTTGGGGAATTACAAGACTGGGAGGTGCTCTCTGACTCGAATTCCGATGAAGAAATTAAGGGGTTTGAAGGGATTAAAGAAGAAATTAGGTCGGATTACTTCTCTGTAGATTCTGGGAGTAAGTATTCGAGGAGTGTTGGTGATGTGGTGGAGGAAAGTTCGGGAAATTGGGTTGGCAATGGATTTGTGATTGGCTCTTCGGAGAAGGTGTTAGGGGAAATTTGTTTGGATTCGGGTAGTTTTGGTTCGGGTGATGGTGTGATTGAGGAATTTGTGGGTATGAGTGAAGTGGGGTTTGTTGGAAATGGAGATATTGAAGTGGGGTTTGATGGGATTGGAGAAATTGATGTTAGGGAATTGGGTGAAAAAATTCAGGTGAATTTGGTTGGAATTGAAGATGAGGGTGATAATTCAGAAAATTTAAGGTTGGAGGAGAAGATTGAGATGAGTATTGATGGGGGTAGCTTGAAATTTGGAGATGCCTGTGAAAATGGAGAAGTTGAAGTAGGTTTGGATAGGATTGAAGAAACTTTTGTGAGGGAGTTGAGTGAAAATAGTCCAGTAAATTTGGGTGGAAATGAAGATGAGGGTGAGAATTTGGAAAAATTCGGGTTGGAGGAGAAAATTGAGATGAGTTATGATGGGGGTAGCTCAGAATTTGGAGATGCATGTGGAAATGGAGGAGGAGGAGGTGGTGGAGATAAGCACTCGGGTGATAAGGATATTGTAAATGGAGAACTGAAATCAGGCGGTGAAGGTGAGAAGAGAGTTATCGTTTGGTGGAAGCTTTTAAAGTATTATGCACTTAGGATTGGTCCTGTTTGGACCGTCTC
Source organism: Eryngium alpinum (assembly GCA_032274865.1). Classification (NCBI taxonomy): domain Eukaryota; kingdom Viridiplantae; phylum Streptophyta; class Magnoliopsida; order Apiales; family Apiaceae; genus Eryngium; species Eryngium alpinum. The sequence goes on from JAUEJK010146949.1 coordinate 5,279, forward strand.
CATGGCCGCTGCTGTGATGGGTTTCGTTATATTGGGACGCCGATATTACAGTATGAAGAGGAAGAGCAGGAGCATGCAGGTGAAAGTCACAATGGACGATAAGGTTAGTTGGTTGATTTTGTATTATTCTCTTAGAAGTTTAATTTGTTACGCGGTGTCAAATCATATGTACCTATTGGCTGATAAAAGTTGCTACACACTCTTATAGCATCATTATCATACACTGTCAGGGATTGGAGTTGCGGATAATTTGTAGGAACCTTGTATCTTACATTGATCTAGTTTGATTTACTACAAGATACAAGAAATTTTTGAGAATTTTATCAAAATTTTCATGTTTGAGTGAGTGGAACCTTAAACTATTGCAAAAATTTGCTGTTACATAGATTCACTTTGAAGCTCTACGGGTCCATTAGAATATAATAAACTATCTTTCTCTAGTGGAGGCTTAAATATGCTATTTTATTCTTTATAATCATATGTTGATGGTAATCTGTAAGAAGTCCTGTAAAACATCTGAACTTTGAGGATACTTGTACTGTTGTACGTAGTCCAGTTGATCTTGGTTTTTTTGTTGTATCTGGTCATTATTTTGTGCTCAATTATGTTACGTCTCTCTCATGATAAGCTAGCAACTTTGAGCAAAACATTAATTTTGTTAACAATGATCAAAAAGTGAATTTCCAGCATAAAAGTGATCCACTCTCTCCTAGTAAAGTTGGAACGTTGTTGGCAAAAGTTAGCATATCCAACGGGTCACTTAATGTAAAATCTCCTTCACTGCGTTACTAACCTCCTAGGCAAATAAATTGTTTTATTTGTATAATTTCTCAACATTAAACAACATTACGAACTTGGTGTTCTGAGATCATAGTATATTTCCAGAACCTACCATTGATCATTTTTCAACCAGTTGTATATCTAGACACATAAATACTAAGTTAAGATGTTTTGTAGAAAACATATATTTACAGGTCTTGTTATGTTACATGTTGTGTGCATATAAATCTTTTAGTACATGTACATTAGTGGATATTTTAACATGGCTTTCAATTATTAGTAATGAGCTAGAAACTTAAAGGCCGGTAATGGTCCTAGATTGAATCGCGCAATATGACAGAGAGGACTTCATTGTCTAGAGAATAACTAGAGTTGACTGCGGATCTTGTGTGTCAGTCATGTACTCGTGCAGCTGCTGTTCAAAATTCTAAATATAGAGGAGGAATTGCTGTCTTGCATCAAATTTATTTGAATTCCTAAAAAACACTGAATATAAATAACCATAGTTGTCAAAGGTTTGTCTAAATTGGTATTTGTAGGATACTTATTCTTCCCCTTTGTTCATATTTGCATGTAGTTTGACATTTTATCAGGTGGTCCTAATTGATCTATGCACTAGTTTTTAAAGAAGAATCTGCAGATCGGTACAGTAGAATCTCTAATACTATAGTTCAACTCTGCAATGCACTAAATTTTGTAGATAAATCTTGTGACAATTTCATAGGAATTAGGATCATGATTGTCTTTAAATATTAAGCTGGTGACTGGGTGGCAAAATCAGTAAATTAGTGGGGCATAATAATTGTGGTTAGTAAAAAGTCAGTTTACCAATTGTAGTTTATATCATTCAAGTTTGTGGTTCATCATTATCAAGGAAGAGAACAGGTGTGTTTGCTCAAAGCTTCCATGAAAAACTTAGAGGTTTAAGAACATGTTGGAACATAAACTGTATTTCTTTACTCCACATGGTTACGTGTTTCACTTGTTTGTCAATGATATAGTTTCATATAATGTTTTATTAAACTTATAATGCCCTACTATACATGTCACTATTCCAAATCTGCAGAAGATATCACAGTTCAAGAGTCGAGTTGTACGCCTAAATGAAGCATTCTCGGTAGTGAAGCATGTACCTGTTATTCGAGCATCATTGCCGGCTGCTGGTGTGACACCATGGCTGTGATGATATTAAGATCAAAAGTGTTATTAAATATGGGGAGAAGCGTTGAACATGAATGTAAACGGGGTTTGTTTTTTCTTACCATTTTCCTCTTTAGGCTTGTGCAGTGTTCTGTACTTTACATAAAATTATGGGCGAAGCGTTGGACATAAATAGTTTATTTCAAATGTACTATTACATGTAAATCCAACTTTGTTCTCTGTTTCTTCTTATCTTTTCTGACCATATATAATGAAAAATCCGCCCTACTTTAGTTTGTAGTAGATTGAATTCAAAAGTATCTTCAACTTGAACCGGTGGCTCATTTTTTTTTCACTATTAGGACCTTTTAATCAGTATTTATACCATTCTTAAATTAATCTTTAAAGTGCAAATTAACTATTGCAACCCTTTAAATATAGTTATGCATAAAACTAAGTGATGTGCATCACCGGAAATCCGGAATCCAGTTCTGCCCTTCTGCCTGTTGTCTTATGTCACACCCTGTCTTAAACGCCTCTACCTATTAGAGCCTTTATAATCTACAAAGGTAAATTACGAAAGTTGCTTATATATAACCTCGGGAAAATTCCCACAGAACATCGTCCCGATAGTTTCTATCTTGTGCAAGTTTTTGACCCTGCCAGAGGAGGTGATATTTGATTGTTAAAAATATTGTCTACTTATGCTTGTTTTAGTCCCTTCTCTTCACGGTTCTTCCAAGTCTGATCTATCTCTTAGTTCTACCAACCCCTTTTCACCCTTGGAGGTCCAAATCACTCTAAAAAAAATTGGTAAACAAATCACTCTAATTTCTAGTTCCTTGGATTGCTATGATTTCCCTTAAATGCTTTATCCTTTGTTCACTTTCGTGTGTTTATTTCCTCCACTCTTTATTTCTGGGCAAGTCTCTGTCCCTCTAACTTGTGCTTGTCTTCAATTGTTATGGTCTCTATTATGTTGCAAATTTTGTTTGGCATGTCGCCACTCTCCTCCTTGTTCTTCAATTTGCGATCCTTTTCATATCTGAAGATGGCAAGTAGCAGTTTTCTTAAACTAATAATTTCATGCTTTGGTATACCTAGTATTTGCCAATTTTCGGTGTTTTCTTCTTCTTCAGCTTTCTGCATCATGCTTGGTTATGTGCAACATTGTTCAGTTTGGTATAATATTATTTCATGTTTCCACAAAATATGCAAAATTCCAGAGTTTCCTTGGTTGCATTTAGCGATTTTTTCTCTTCCTCGCAGCTGCTTTTCAATACTCTGGATTTAGTTTGTACATTAGGTTCACTGGCGGAGTCAGAATTTTGTTATAAGGGGGGCCAACTTTTGTAAGAAGTTTGCGATGAATTTTTTTAAGAAAATGAACATGAAAACTTAACTATATATATATTAATGTTTGCTCCTTACGAGTTTGAAAAAATAGAATTATTGACGGTAAAATAACACTAAATGTGTATAATTATAAAATAAAACATATATACAATATATTTTCTTAAAAGTTGACGGAGGCCAAAACTCAAATATCTTAAAATTGCTTGATTTTTACACTAAATTTTTAACGAATTTTGCGAGTTAGGGGGGCCATGGCCCCTGCCCCCCTAGTTCCGCCCCTTATTAGGTTTACTGGTCAATGGCCTTGTTTGTTTGGTAACAATTCAGTTGTGTGGGTGCTTTGTGCGTGGGTGGGCTGGGATTGGTAATATTGGGGTTTGGGTAGGTTCATACACTTGCTTATTTCTAGCAATTACTTTTTGTCTTTCCAAATTCTTGTTATTTTGAAGTTATTTTTTATTAAGATGATTTAGTGGGAGTTCATACTACAGAGTGTGTGTTCTGGATGGGGGCTAATGGTGATAATATGAGTTATTGTAAGAACGCTTCCGTTAAAATTACACTCGTCAGTTATGTCGAAAACATCAGCTCTATAGATGGCTCTTTAATCTCCGGATTTTAAACTAGGGGAAAAACAACCTTCTGGTTTTAGACTTTTATGGAATTGATTGTATCACGAACATAGCAACTTGCAAAGAAATTGAAACTTTTAAACACAAGAAAATTTATTGAATAACACTAACACCCCTTTGAATAAATAGAATAACATATGAAAATAATGGAAAATGCAACTTTTAGTTAGCCTAGCTAATTCAGTTTCATAATTCACTGAACTAAACGTGATAAAGTACTCATAGCATGAGATTGCCCAGAAATGAGTGCACCAGTCGTCGGATTTTCAGGTAAAACGATCTCATAACCATCACAATATGGCTGCATTCCTTGAGCCAAGATCTGCCACACCAAGCCCCCGCCTACGGTTCCACCCCTTTGAGCGAATTTGTATATATATTTGTACACTGCTCCGATGTATAAATCTCTTGCTCTTAAACTGAAGCCTGGATCCTTATTCGATTTTCCGAACTCAGCTATCACCAGAGGCTTCTTCAGAATTATCTTTGAGTCTCTGAAATGGCTTGACATCCATCTTTCCATAAATGCCATTTGTGCATTTTCATCTTGTTTAGCGAACCTAAATATAGATACAAACACTCCAATGTTATATATAGTAAAATTGGTACCCTTCACTACAAGGAAACAAGCAAAATCTACGTACCAACTGAAAGTAGGGAACTATTTCCATCTCATCCATCTTACATAATCAAGATGAATGGTCCCCGATTAAAAGGCTTTGCAAATTGTGGCTTTAGTATACTTACTTTATAACTTTGATAGCTGATTAAAACATTTTATAAATTGTAAGTTGTGATATTAGCCTCTAACATGTAAGTTACGATGTCATTAAAACTTTTTTATAAATCCTAAGTTGTGACGTTAGCCTCGTTCCGACATAATTTAAAATTCAAGTTACGATATTAGCCTCGTTCCGACATAATCTAAGATGAACGGTTTCAATTAATAGATTTTAGAATTTATGACTTTAACGTAGTTCCCTCGTAATTTATGACATGAAAAATGGATAAATCGGGCAAAATCTCTTAAGATCGTGCATGATGAAATGATTGATAAAATTACCAAATGTCAGGATAGGCATATATAGTAGTGAAGTCAATTTCGTTGATAAGATTATTAGCAATAAAATCAGTCCCAACTTGATAACCAGGATTGAATTGTTTCTTCTCAGGCATTGTATCCCCATAAAATCCTTCCATTCCAATCTCCAACAAATGCTTTCCATCTATTGACTTCACAAAACTTGCCATCTCTTGTATCCAATCCTATTGAATATAAAATATAGTTAATTATTACTCCCTTCCTCCTTCTTAGTTATTTATATTTGAAATGAGTGGTTGTGATAAACAACTTTAGGTAGTTATAAAATATATTTATATTTAATATTTTTAAAATTTGTTTAGATTAAATGAAAATATAAAGTCTATACTTTTATTTGGTTTAATTGTTTTTGAAAAATATTAAATATAAATATATTTTATAACCACCCAAAGTTGTTTATCCCAAAACACCCAGGGAAGGATGTAGTAGCAGCTAGACAGTTGTCATAAACCATAAACACAAACTAGTGTGTGTGTGTTACTTACGTTTAGAGTTCTCCCAGAGTAATCAACTTGACAACGTGGTTCATTGATGAGCTCCCACGCCATAATTGTTGGATCATCCTTGTAGGCCATCTTAGTTATAGTGTTCATCCGTGTTATAACTCTCTGCAATAATATTATAATTATATACATATATATTAATAATAATTAAACTCCACAATGGGGCTGTTTGGGTAACATTGATAAGTGGCTGCAGCTTATAAGTTGAAAAAAAAAAAACACATATTTGGTGCTTTTTTTTCAAGTTTTTTTTATAAGTCAGTTTTAAGCCCATCCAAACAGCTTAACTTAAAGTG
>JAUEJK010147272.1:0-11081 GCA_032274865.1 Eryngium alpinum
TTTAGCACTCTATACGATTACCCTCTCAACACAATTACTGATTCTCACACCGGAGGCGAATCGGGGAGAAAATCTCCTTGAATTCGTTCTTTGCAGGATATTCAGAACAAGGATCGCAGGATTGTCGGACGCGGAATTCCCGGACGAAAATCGCAATCAACATATTTAATAAAATATTATTCATATTATATTCTTTTTTATATTAATAATAATTATTTTATTCATTGACTTGCGCAGGTCGATAACGACAACTATTAAGTTTTAATCGTCTGTGAATTCCTTTTATACCTTCTTTATAAATTATAAATTATTTTTTTTAATTTTAATAAAATATTTTTTTAATAATTATTAACAATATAAGTAATAGTTATTCTCATCATAAATTATAATTATATAATTATTTTTTAATTAAATAATTTTAATAATTATTAATAATATAAGTAATAATTGTTCCCATCATATTTATATAAAAAAGATAATAAGATCTATGATAACAATTATTATTTTGATCAACCCTACTTACACCGGGTTATGACAAGAGTATCATCTTGATACATTGATTTCTTTAAAAACATTAAAATTATAGATTTTATTAATAAAATAAATAATAACTATACATAAAATTATAAGTAATTAATAATTTATCAATTTTATAATTATTATAATAAAAAATTTTATTAATAAATAAATTAATAAATTTAATATATAGTAAAATGTCAAACTCTACAACACAAGTATATACACTATAAATTTAAAATGCTAACATATAATATAATTATATATAGTGGGATATTTTTCTTAAATAAAATCAAATATTTGAAACTTTACTGCAAATAAAACTTTGAGTTATATTGGTATTTATAGAAATTTGCTTGATATTTTAATAAAATTTTATGCTAATTTCTCCGTTCAGAAATATAAAATATCTAATTATATTTTATTAATGTGTACAACATCAGAATTGGAGAATCTACAAACGTTTCTAATTTAGTTCATTGAGGAATAATAATTTTCTTATATTTAATATAATATAGGCTTTTAATATTTTCATACAAATTAAATATTTATTTACTAAGTTAATTTAATAATTATAAATAATAAATTTTTTATTCTTAAACTTATGCGGGACCATAACAATAGCTATGACTTCAATAATTTTGATAACCTATAAAAAAAATTACTAAATTAATTTAATAATTATAAATAATAATTAGCTTATTCTTGGACGTTAGGGTATCTGACAATAGTTAGTGCTTAGATTATTTTTATTATATGTAAAAGTAATTTGTGTCTTATTTTTTAAATTATGTAACAAAAATTTTATTAATTTTAATAAAATAAAATATTTAATAATTATATTTTATTATAACTAAAAAAATAAATAAATATTGTCTTCCATTATGTTTGTCATCTTAAAAATATCGATTATTCATAAATTTTTAATATTTTCTTTTAAAATTAAAAATATAAATTTTTACTAATTCTATAGTATCATTTATAATTTTTCAAAAATACTATAGTATAAATATAAATATTTATTTTTTATATAAATAAAAACTAAATATTATTTTAAAAAAATATATATTATGAATAATTCTTATAATTTTTGTTTTGATAATTAATAATAATTATCTTTCTGTACAAGTTATGACTTCAATAATTTTAATCCTCTATAAAAAAAATACTAAATTAATTTAACAATTATAAATAATAATTATTTTATTCTTGGACGTGTATAGAGATACGACAATAGTTATCGCTTAGATTATTTTTATTATATGTAACAGTAATTTGTATCTTATTTTTTAAATTATGCAACAAAACTTTTATTAATTTTAATAAAATAAAATATTTAATAATTATATCATAACTAATAAAATAAATAAACATTGTCTTCCATTATGTTTGTCATCTTAAAAATATCGATTATTCATAAATTTTTAATATTTTCTTTTAAAATTAAAAATATAAACTTTTACTAATTCTACAGTAACGTTTATAATTTATCAAAAATACTATAGTATAAATATATATATTTATTTTTTATAAAAATACGATTAAAGATTATTTAACAATAAATATATATTATGAATAATTATTATAAATAATAATTTTAAATAAATTTTTAATAATTAATTATAATTATCTTCCCGTAGAAGGCACGGGCCTATGGCCTAGTTAAAACCGAAAAATTAATTTTCAATTTAAATTTAAAAGTAAACATAACCACAGAAGAGAACGAAAATTTTATATTCACATCTGGTCTTATACAAAATTTTATTTCACCCTTCATTTCATTTAACCCAATGAACACGATACTTATTCTACACTAACGTGTTTAGTTGTGAAAATTTGAATAGATACGTAATATGGCCCCCTCCAGCCCACAATCCATTATGTTGCTCATTTTCTTCTGGCCCAAAGCCGTCTGCCCAACAACAGAAAGTGCAAAAGCCTGCTCCTTTATGACTACTATGTAACAAGATGTTACAGTATACATCCGCTTTTTTCAGTTACATAGTTGGGTTGCTTGTCCACAATTTATGGGTTCTTATATTTAGGACAAGCAAAGTAGTGACTCATAGCATTCACATCGGAGTCCCTATAAATACTCCCTCTATTTTCTAATATAAGATTTTTGATTTTTTTTAATTTAATATTTTTAATTTTTTTTAAAAATAAAAAAATCAAAAGCCTTATATTATGAAACAGAGGGAGAGGGAGAGGGAGAGGGAGTACTTTATTTCTAAATTTTAGAGAAATAATATAGAGTTATCATCAAAATATATATTACATTAGAATTCCTAAAATAGAATTTAAATTTAAAGACTTAAATTGAATCCTATATTTAGGGAATTACTATTTATCTCCTATTATTCTTTTTAATAATAAAATAAAAAATAAAAATAATAAATAATAAATAGTAATTGGAATGGTAGTAGAAAAGAGAAGTAAATAATAAAAAATAATATAAAAATAGTAATTAGAATGGCAGTATAAAAGAGAAGTAAATAATAAAAAATAATATAGAGATAATAATAGGGAATGTGATGTAAATTTTTTTAGAAAATAAATTAAATTTAAAAAAATAGTATTTTTAGTAATTTTTTTAGGTTGAAATTGAGGACATGAATGCTCTCAAAAGCATTGAAGTTTAGTTTAGTCCATGTCTTTTTGTTAAACTTGGATGATGTATCCTGGATTCTTAAAATTTTTAAATGACAAGTAATCTAAATGTTAAATGAATAAAATTATTTAATAAATTAATATTTAAATTAACTATAATACTAATATGTAATTATATTCATATATAAATGAATTAATTTATTAGTTCTATAAATAGAACTCTCTTTCAACTGAAGTAATACACACAACAGTCCTACATAAACAATTGCTCTCCTCTCTTATTGTACCACTCTATTCCGATAATAGAAGTTCCAAGTCATTTTATAATTTTTTCACTTAGATACTTTACATCAAATATCAATATTTATTTTATTAACTACTCCTCCGTCCTCCGTCCAAATAGATTGTTAATATATTTTATTTTGAAATGTCCCTTTAATTATTAACATTTTCTAAAATAGTAATTCTCTATCATAATAATTAATAGTATCATAATAATTAATAGGACACACTAATTTATCCACATTTTATTTATTTTTTTAATTTTTCCTAATTTCTGTATCAAAATCAAATGTTAACAATGACGGAGGGAGTAATATTTACTTCAAATTATGACAATTATGAGATTTCTGAACGAATCAAATATGAAATCTCGTATTAAGAATATAAGTTGTGGTCTACCAAGAAGATTCACATTTTTTTCAAAAAAAAAAAATACAAAGAATATTCACATGAATGACAACAAGACAACACAAATGAAAAAAGTGGGTCCAAAGGCACGTGAAACAGGTATGCAATGTAATGTGTCCACGCCCATCTCAGTAAATACTGAGACCGTTCACATTTGGTATTCGCTCTACTCTTTACAAGCTTTCTGAATTTTTTCTCTTTCCCCTGCCCAAGGTATCTGAATGTGATCGTTCGTGATATTCTGGTTAAACTTTTTCAATCATAAACAAAAGAGTAACACTTTCTAGATCTCACTCCAGAATTATAGTATCAAAACTCTTGTAGACAATATGGTTAGGTTGATGATTAAATACCCAAATAAATGTATAGCGATGGTAAGAGTGTATTTATATCTAAAATCTTAAAAATAAAATAAAGTGAAGATAAAATATATTGTAGAATTAAATAGTTTAATTTCGTATTTTGAATGAAGTGTTAATATCATACTAAAAATAAAAATAAGAGTAGATCCCTGAATTTGGATAAATTTATATATTTATCTTCAATATACTAATAATACGTCACTTGGATTACACACTGGGGGATTGTATAGTATCAGGGTCGTCTAATAATTTTTAAGTGCCCTGTGCAAGATGTAAAATGCTGCCTTATAAATTTATTTTTTATTATATATAAATATAATATTATTTAAATATTAATATTTAAAAAATAAAAATTTCTATACATAGAAACTATATACTTTTACTGAACAATATAATTATTATTATATTTACTAATATTAAAATAACAAAGTAAAATTTATGAATTTTAATATTGGCTTATTTCAATAAAGTGATTTTTCATAAATAAGTATTTATCTATTGAAAAAAGTACATTAGAAAATATTTTTTTAGGAGATAAAATATAACTAAACACCACCATAATATATAATAAAATTATTAGATCTAATGTTAAACAAAAAATAAAAATTAAGATATATATATATATATATATATATATATATATATATATGACATATAAGTTTTATAAAAATCTAAACAAGGAAATTAACAATTCTAATATATAAAAAAATATAATATGTATAATGAATTATTCAAATTTTGGTGTCCCTATTCAGGTGGGGCCATGTGCCATTGCACAGGTTGCCCACCTCGTTAGCCGGCTCTGTATAGTACTACTGTTTTAAAAAACATCAACAACCTAATTAAGTGCCGGTGGTGTATAAAGGCTTAGAGAATATGGTTGGAAGTGATGATTATTATTTTCACTTGCATTATGTATTTATACATAATACATCAAGGTTTAGCTACCTGACTGGTACATTATATCTCCTATTCTTCGGTCCCATTCTTCTGGATGAGTTACAACTAATATTATCTATATTTTGAATATACAAAATTGACCGAGTCTTGTAACCACATATCCTTACAGATGGTTTGTTATCTGATTGGCGGATCCGTCAGACACGTCAATCTTAGATCGTAAGCGAACAAAAGGAATACGTGCCAGAGACTTCGTAAGGATATCTGCCAGTTGGTCCTTGGTACTTACATGGTGGACACAAAGTTGCTTCCCATGGACTTGTTCACGTACAAAATGGTAGTCGAGGGAAACATGCTTCATACGAGAGTGAAATACTGGATTGCACACATATGTGTTGCACTGATATTATCATAAAACAGTGTGGGTGTTTGAGAGAGATGAACACCAGGCTCATGTAATAAATTTTGAATCCATTTTATTTTTGCAGAGGCATTTGCTAATGCTTTATATTCGGCTTCGGTGGATGATCTCGACACTGATTTTTGACGGGAGGATTTCCATGATATTACGTTAGCTCCCAAGTACAATACATAAGTTGTCGTAGAGTTAGCTCCCAAGTACAATACATAAGCTGTCGTAGAGCGACCATTCTCTTGGCCAACCCCCTAATCGACATCAGCGAAGGCAATCAGAGACACTGGTTGTTGCTTTCTCAAGAATAACCCATGATGGATAGTTTCTTTAAGATACCGCATGACTCGTTTCAAAACTTGAAAATGTTTGACTGAAGGCTTATGCATGAACTGAGCAAGTCGATTGATTGCATAAGACACATCTGGACGAGTAATTTGGAGTATTATAGACTACGTACAATCTTCCGAAATATTGTAGCATCTATTCTAGGAGTGTCATCATTAAGCTGTAATATTTCAGAGGAACATAGAGGTGTGTTTACTCCTTTAGCTTCAGTCATTTGGTGAGACTTGAGTATGTCACTGATGTGTCTATGTTGGCTGAGAAAAAGACCGTCACATGTTTCTATAACTTCAACACCCAGAAATTGGTGGAGGTGCTTCAAATCCTTTAAGGCAAACCTGTCATTGAGTCTTTGAACAAAAATATTTATAAATCTATCATTATTTCCAGTAACAATGATATCATACATAGACTAAAAAATATAAAATTATATTTCATCTAGTCTAGATAAATAATGAAGAGTCACTGACAGAATTTTTGAAGTCAAATTTAAGAAGAAAACCCCGAAGTTCTTGATACCAGGCCCTCGGTGCTTACTTTAAGCCGTAAATGAAATTTTTTTAATTTACAAATGTGTTGCGGAAAATGGGGTCCTCAAAACCAGGGGGTTGTATCATATAAATAAGCTCATTGAGGGTACTATTTAAAAATGCATTGTTTATGTCTAACTAACGTAGAGAGCAACCTTTAGAGAGTGCAAGGCACAAAATAATTCTGATCGTTGCAGGCTTTGTGACTGGTGCAAATATTTCTGAATAATCAAGACCTGGACATTGATTAAATCCCTTTGCGACTAGACGTGCTTTGTACCGATCTATAGATCCATCCGACTTCCGCTTAATCCGAAAAATCCATTTGCAGCCAATAAGGTTCTATGATTATCTCGGAACGAGTTCCCATATACCATTTTGAAGTAGATCAGTAAATTCTTTTGACATGGTTGTTCGCCAGTGAGGATCCTTAACAACTTGGCTAACATAGGTAGGTTCAAGTGAAGACGGCATAGGGTGAGATGTGGTGAGGTTAATATAGGTGGGATTATAGTAACGGGGATTGGGCTTGCGATTTCAGATTGGGCGTGGAGTAAGAGGTGGTGAAACAACAGGACTGCAAGATTCAGTATGAGTAGGTGATAAGGAGTGAGGTGAAGTTGAGGTTGGGAAATTAGAAATGATAGGGGTTGAGGTGTTATTAGATGAGAAAGGTGGTTGTGGGTCTATATGTGATGGTGTTGGAGGATGGAGAAGTATTGGTGGTAAGTGTACTGGTGGGTCGATATGTGATGAGGGTGTAGTAAGTGAAGGGACTAGAAGCTGTTGGGTATTGTCATAAGGTGAGGGACCTGTAGTTCGCTCATGAGACGTATCGTAATTCAAAAATGAATTTAAATGATTGTGTAATTGCCTCTGAAATGGAAATATATTTTCGATAAAGTTGACATATCGAGATATATAGAGTTTATTTGCTACAGGGTCATAACATTTATAGGATGCTTGGGACTCGGAGTAGCCAAGAAAAATGCAGGGACTAGAACGAGGATTTAACTTTGATGTAGTATACGGACAAAGCCACGGGTAGCATAAACACCCACATACACGAAGTTTATTATAATTTGGAGATTTATGGAAAAGATTTTCAAATGGTGTTGTGTAACGAAGAGTTGATGTGGGTAGACGATTTATAAGATATGCAGCTGTTTGAAACGCAAACGTCCAGTATTTCAAAGGAATAGTGGCCTGATGAAGTAACGCTAAACCTGGTTTTGTGATGTGTTGATGTCGTCTTTCATCATAGACATTGAGTTCGGGTGTGTGAGGAGTAGTGGTAAAGTGAGATCTGTCATTTGCACGAAAAATAGGTTTCAATGCCTCAAATTCACCACCGTTATCGGAGTAAATAGAAATCAGTGGAAGTTGAAAAGATTTTTTAACTAAAATTTTAAATCGAGGAAACAAAGCAGACACATCTAATTTTTTTTCTCATTGGATAAAACAATATGTATTTTGAGAAGTGGTCCACAAAAATGAGGTAGTACCTAAATTTATCGATTGATAGTTCGGAAGGTCCTCACACATCAGTGTAAACAAGTTGTAATGGGGCTGTACTTATTAATGAACTATGAGTACCAAACGAATGTTTGTGACTTTTATTACATTGACAAGCATTACATGAAAATTTTGCACTGGAAAGACAAGAACATAATTTATTACTTAGGACAATAGACTGAAGGACACGAGAAGCTGGATGACCTAATCGCTGATGCCAGATGTGAAGAGGTGAGATGGTGGTGACATTGATGGTGGCTGGACATAAACTCGAAGCAACATACACATCATTTAAATTCTCCCCACGAAGAAGATGCGTCCTCGTGCGAAGATCATTCACCAGAAAATGAGAGTGAAAAAAATCTAATGAGACAGAGTTATGTTTACAAATTTTAGCAACGAAACTTAAATTTTTTTGTAAAGCAGGTGCATAAAGAACATTATTCGAGGCAAGTGTTTTAGATGGTGTGTGAAATAGTGAAGTGCCAGTATGTGAAATAGGTAAGCGTGTACCATCACCCAGATGTATAACGTCAGGTCCTCCGTATTCATTAAAGGTGGACATGTTTGAAAGATCAGAGGTTACATGATGTGAAGCCCATGGGTCAAAAAGCCATGGTTGGGAAGGTGATGAGCTAATAGAAGTGGCATTTTCTTGTGGGTGAATACCAAAGTCAAATAAAAATTTGGCTAATTGCCAACAGTCTTTAATGTTACGGTTTGGTCGGTTACAGTAATAGCAGTAGGAGGAGTACGCACGATTGGGGTTGAATGTGGGTGAGGTACGATTAGGTTGGTGTGGATGCTGATTTCAATAAATTATGGGAGGTAAATGTCGCCAGCTACGACCCTGGGTATGGTTGGAAGGATTTTTCAGGTAGGTGGATTGGTATTTGGTTGTGACTTAGGTGATTTTGTGGTTTTGGTTAAAAAGTTTGTTGTGGGAATGGTAGATGTAGGTAACTCATTTGGTGTTGATGAATCCTTCTGAAGTTATGTATCTGTTTCTTTTAGATAATCACATAGATCATCAAAACTGATTACTGTGTCTTTGTTACAGAGAGTGGCTGATATAATATTCAGGACCAAGTTGAGTGATAACACTCAAAAGGATGTTTTCGTCCGAGAGAGGGTTATCTACCATTGCCAAGGAATCAGCTATTGACCTTACGTCACGCATATATTCGGTGATGGTACGACTTCCACAAGGGTTTTGAAGCAATTTCGCCTTGCGGTTCAGTACTCTGGATTGCGGATTGCGACTTGTTCGCATATAAATTTTGCAACCTCTCCCATACTTCCTGAGAGGTGACAGCAGCGAACATTGAAGGTTGTATGGTCTCTGAACGGCTTCCGAGTATAACACTGAAGATAAACTGGTCTTGTCAAGTCCATAGTTGATAGTCTGGGTTGATTAATTTTTCCCCGAGGAATTGTGTTGGTTTTGACACTTCGTCAATCAGATAGCACAATAGGTTGTAGCCGAACAAAGTTGTTTCTATTTGCTTATTCCATACCGAAAAATTATTATCATTCAGTTTAGTTGAAAAATGGGTTGTTGCACTGAGAGGAATTACCTCTTTGTTGAGAATAGATGAATTATTAGGATTGGAGGTTGAGTTGGTGTCACTGGCAGCCATGAGTGGGTTAGTGTAATGTGGTTTTAGGATCGTATAACTCGTTAGAGCTAGTGAATGCTCTGATACCATATAAAGGCTTAGAGAATATGGCTGGAAGTGATGATTCTTATTTTCACTGGTAGTATGTATTTATTTATAATACATCAAAGTTTAGCTACCTGACTATTAGACTATATCTCATATTCTTCAGTCCTATTTTTCTGGATGAGTTACAACTAATGTTGTTTATATTTTGAATATATAAGGTTGACCAAGTCCTGTAACCACCTATCCTTGCAGCTAGTTTGTTATTTGATGTGTCTGTGCATGTGTATTTCTGATATGGTGCGTTAAAAAGTCAAGCTCCAGTGGCACATTTTAGGTGAGTTTAAATTTTTGTTTTAAACTTTTATCCTGTACAACTGGATAGTATATTTAGATCTGATTCCCATTAAATTGTATGATGTTGGATTGATTCATATTGATTTTGATTAAATTGTATGAGATTCATCCACATAAATATCGAATATGTACAAACACCATGTGATAGACTAGAAAAAAATCATAGTTAATACCATTTGAATGGTTTGACCTATCAAAAAAATTCGAAAACTCCTATGAACTTATATAAATAAAATAGTCACTAAAATTTATATATGTGACATCTGTGTTATTTTTTTCTTTAAATAGACTTGATATATTATAATATTTATGAATAAAAAATTATATATAAATAGGAGTAAATATAGTGATAAAAAATTGTCTAAATATCAAAAATTCGTATTTATTAGTACAAAAAGTAAAAACTCAAGATTTTAAAAGTTCAAAAAGCTTTAAACTTAATAAAAAAGAAATAATTAGAAATGATCTTTACCTCCTCTCATTCAGTAATTATAAAAGTAATATGTTTCTAATCTAATTCGGAATCCTACATATAATGAGGACATATTGATATATATTAACATAAATTAGGTACATAATTCACTTTTAACTCTCCATATTCACTTTAACTCTCTATTCTTTTTATATAAATCTTAATACATATTCGGTAAAATCCCACATATAATGAGGACATATTGATATAAATTAGATAGGCAATTCATTTTAACTCTCTATATCTTTTATATAAATCTTAATACTTATTCCTGATACACTACATCACCTCCACCAATTTTACAGATTTTTCCCCTATCAAGGAGCAAGAAGTCTATTTTCTCTCGGTTCTTTTAGTATTATTTGAAATCTGTTGAAGGTACGTTACGGAACAGAGTGAATATAATATAACTCTCATATTGTATTCCAAGTCAATAATGTACAAATATATAGTTGGCATTTGACAATGCCTCTGAACCAGCCCTTGAGAAAAAAACCCTTGACAGGTTGAAACCCCAAAAGAGAAAAAGTAAAAAGTGTTTTAACAATAATTTACACAACCAGCTTGTATAAACTTGGGCAGCATGTCAACATTAACTAGATAGTAACAACATGAAAATGAAACAAGGAACAAGATATTTTTGACGTGGAAACCCTTGAATGGGAGAAAACCACGGGAGGTTAGGCCTGCCTTGCCGTAAATCTTCAC
>JAUEJK010147380.1:0-17428 GCA_032274865.1 Eryngium alpinum
TAAGAAAATGTATATTTTTATTGAAAAGTACATGTGCAGTTGATATATAAAATATGCGGTTGATGTATAATTATAAAAGTTTCCAGTTTTCCAAAAATGCTAATTTTCGAAGGAGCGCTCTCCATATAGAGAACTATATATATATATATATATAATATTATTTTAGTTACCTTCTTATTCTTCAAAATATCCTGTATATCTTCGGAAGCAAACAATCGACTGTGCTTTTCAGGCTCATTTTGACGAGAACCATTACGGGCAATTTTCCTTCCCATATCTCTAAGCAGATCATGCATCAATAGCTCATTATCATGAACCGTTATCAAACATCTCTTATGAAGAAGGCCTATATAATGATTTAAGACCTTATAACAAGTTTGTAATATTTTGACAGTTTTGGCTTTCCCATGTCCTACGAAAAAACAAGCGATATCTAAGAAAATATCCTGAAGTATAGGATCAGCTAGTTTCAACGCCTCAAAGCTAATGATAAGTTTTTCCTCAATATCTTCGATTGGAACTCGCTTCAATTTTTCCATAAACCATTCCCATCCTTCCTTGTCTTCATTAGATAAAGTGGAGCCGAAAACAGTGAGAGCCAATGGTAGTCCTCCAGCATAACGTTGAATTTCATCAGACATTACAATCAACTCTGACGATACTACAGTATCTCCAAACGCATGTTGGTAGAATAGTTTCTGCGATTCAACACCATCAAGTATATTCACCATGTATTTGGTTTTAACACCAAGTTTATCAAGTAGGTCTTCATTTCTGGTTGTTAAGACGATTACGCTCCCAGCAGCAAGAAATTTTCCTACTAAATAATCAACTTGGTTTCGGTGGTCTAAATCATCCAAAACAACGAGAACCTTCAGTGAACAAATTCTTTCTCTTATCAAACTGATTCCTCTGTCAATGCTGCTGATGCTAGTAGTGTTCTTACATTTAAGAACATCATCGATGAATTGTTGTTGTAAAGATTCAAGGCCTTTATGCACTTTACATACGTCCTTAATGTTCGCGAGGAAGCAGCTGCCATCAAAGCTCTGGAACATTTGGTTATAAAATGCTTTGGCGAGAGTTGTTTTGCCCACTCCCCCCATACCATATATACCAATCCAGTGGACACCATTATGATGACTACTACTAGTGCGTAACAATGATTCTATTTCTTCAACACGAGAATCTATCCCGACTGGATACCGGGCAACCTCCAGTGTCACTGGGTTTATGTGGAGGAGTACTCTTTCAACAACGTCACAGATAATATCAGCTTCAGTCCTCAGATGCCTTTTTTCAAATTGTAAGGGACGTTAGTTGTAAATATTGTAATAGTCTGATACCAATATGTATATAAATAATTTTGTTAAGAAAATATCTACACTGTGTATATAAGCTAAACTCCTGTCTGATTAGTATGAATGAACGTCTGATTTAATAGTTGTAATTTGTTCCGTGAACATTAATTTACTAAAGAAAAACAAAATATCAATGCAAATACAAATTTTCTATAGTAAATATCAGTTCAAATATTTGAAACAGTTAAATCATCCGGTCGACTCTTCTTTTAATAAACGTGTAATAATTATAACACAGTAAGAGGTTTCTCTAAAATATTTTCTTGAATTTTATAAACAAATTATACTAGTGTAGATGTCATAGTTACCTGTTTTCACAAAGTTCGCATCCTGAAGCTGCAAGTTCAGTCTGTTTAATAGGCTGGTCACTGTTATCCACAAAACTTAATTATTTATCATATCATGATTGTATTTGCTATCAATATCATATATCTATGTATAGAAGCATAATTCCACAAAAATCAGGATACTAATTACCTTAGGTGGTAGCCTGACAAATCTGCAACTTCCTTTAGTGAAGCCTTCCACTTGTTCAATATTTCCAAGGGAACACGACCTTCATGTTTTTCAAAAGCTTCTTTGAAACTACCAATCTGGTGACGCACCACTGATGGTTCTATGTTGTAAAATATTGGAAGAACCAATCTTCCCATTGATTTCCAGCACATCAGGATCTGTACAAGCTCGTCAAGGCACCAAGTTGAAGAAGCATAATTTTTCGAGAGTACAACAATATAAGTCTTGGACTGCTTAATAGCATCAAGGAGTTCAGATGATATGACATCTTCTGCACGTAGCTCAGGCTCATCTATAAACGTCCGAATTCCAGTACGATGAAGCGAACTGTGTAAATGACTGGTAAAACCAGTTCGTGTATCTATGCCTCTGAAGCTCAAGAATACATCCCATAGAGTAGAAGTTGGAGTTGAATTACCAGAGGAGGCAAGTAGATGATTAGTGCTTGTAGTGGAAGAGGAAGAAGACATGACTTCACAGAATAAAGATTCAAGAACTTCATACAATTGAGAATATTGATTTCAAGATTGATTTGTTGGAGTCAATAGATCGAGGTTAGAACAAAGTATAGAAATTGAGGAAACTTCCTAACAACTCCTTTCACTGAAATACTATTTTTTTAATTGCAGGCTCCTATAATTCACCCTTTTTATAAGTTAATTTGCTGTTGAATGTGTCATGGGTGCAATAATTGAGATTTAATATTGTTAAAAAAATATAAAGTCACAAGGAGTTGAATACTTCTTAATTATGTTTGTCTTTATGTAGTATATAGGGAATATGAATTATTAGATTGTAAGTTAAGCTAATTGTTATTATCAACTAATGAATATCAACACGAAATAGTTATATATACCGGGCATGAGAATGTTTTCACTGGGGCACGTCAGAGATATTAGTACGAGTTTCTCAAGAAAAATGTGTACTATATTTTTGTTAAAATAGTTCTGATAATCATGCTATTACTGGTATTTGGAACCTTTTATGGTGAAATGTATGATTATAAAAATATTTAAACTTAATATTATTAAATCTTTCTAAATAAAATAAAAGTATAAAATTTATATTTTTAATTTTAAAAAATATTAAATTTAAATATATTTTATAATAATTTAAAATTATCTGTTACACCAGCCAAACAGGTAGTTATATAATTCTTGGCGAATTATTAGATTATATTGTTTGGATTCGGACCACATAAAAATCTCATAATTTATCCTAATAAACGTGCCACATCAGCCAACAAACACGTCATGATATATTCTATGCTATGTTCTGAAATTAGGTAAGTTATACTCCCTTTGTTTTAATTTAATTATTTTTAGAATAATTTATACTTAACTTTTAGGTGATGTTCTAATATAATTCTATTTAATATGTTTTTATAAAAAATATATCAAATAAAAATTTAGAATCTAAATTTTTATTTAATATATTTTTTATAGCAAAATTAAGTAAAAGTATAGTAAAACATTTGTCCTAAAAATAATTAAATTGAAACAAAACGAGTAGTTAAGAATTTGCAGGAGTAACTTTAAAAAATATATATACTAAAGTTAGATATTAAAGTTAGAAAATTGAAAAAATTCAAACCTCAATCTTATCTATGGAGGTTAAGCCAGATCTTCGGTAGTGTCTGGCTGGCTGCTGCCGCCACCGGGAGGAGGACCAACTTAAATGTCGTAATCTATCATTTACCAACTTAAATGTCATAATCTATCTATCTAAATAATAATTGCTCGATTATTCGTTTGTAGTCCGATAATTGATAAAAAAATAGCAATTCTACCATTTACTAAATTAATACTTCTAACGTCATCACTTCCTTCACCTCTGTTCGACGTATTTCAAACTCAAAATCTAACTATCACCTATTCAATTTCTCTCCATTTTCTCTTCTCTTTCCATTGTATTTGAATTTTCTGGTTTTATTTTTGATTCTTTACTCTCGACTTCATCTAATTTTATTTTTGATTCTTCCCACGTTATTTTGTTCTCTCATATTCTGAGTTTTACAATTTACAAAAGAAATTCGACTCCTAATATTCAATTTCATCCGCAATTGATACACCATAAATGAAGCTCAAACAATCAAAAAAACTTCAACGACGGCTCTCAATATTCTGTTTTATATACTCTGTGAATCTTTTTATAAATATGGTGGCTGATGTGATTTATCACCCTCCGCTAATCCTCCACATAATGGCGATATTGGAAAATTTGGTGATGCTAATAAATGTGACGTTAGTTAGAGCAGCCAGCACAATAGAAGCAAGACTGAATTAGGCAGGTATTCCTCATTAAAGAAATCGTTGAGTCTCAATTTATTTCTTTTTTATGCATGATTATTTTGTGCTTACGAATTTTAGGGTTTTGAATTGATAGAGGTTATATAGCTTGAAGTATTAGTTAGTTTGCGGTTGCTTCAATGGCTTATAACGTATGTCTATTTTGATCAAATTTTACACGTCTCAAAACTCTATGACAGACTGTCATGGAATTGAATAACCAAAATTATATATATATATATATATATATATATATATATATATATATATATATATATATGTGTGTATGCACGCGCATATGTGTATTGTTTACAGGAAACTATTTGTATATTCGATATTGGTTTCAACTCTAATTATTTTTCCTTTTTTAAGATTGATATGAGATGGTTATAGAGATTTGAGTTGCTTGAAATACGTGTCTTTCCCATTATTTGAAACTGAGTAAGCGATTTTTGAAGTAAAAAATATTTTTCATGTGATTTTTTTATGCATATTTTGTCTTGATAACTCAAAGTTTAGGAATATCATTGAAAGTATGAATACCTTTTACAATTATTTGAATTTGTGAAGGATATAATTCTCCTTATCGAATACTGAACTTTCCTCTGGCTATTTTAAAGTAATTCGCAAGTTAGACAAAATACGTGGTTATAGTAAAATTTCGTAAAATATGAGATATATAATTTATATAAACTATTAAAATGTAGGATCTTGACGTGCAATATGAGGATGTTGGTGGACTTGAGAAGTGAGGAAATCAATTTGGAGTTCAGGGGACTTTTTTAAAACAGTTTAATGGTGTCTTGATCCTTGATATCTGTTATGTTCTTTTCTCTCTTAGAGTGACGTGTTGGATTCATGTTAATTCATCACCATTTTCTTCTTGTACACAATTATTCGTTCTCTAGATTATTCAAGCGACCTGGTGTTCTTATGTATGGTCCGTGAGTGATGGGAAAAGTAAGTTCTCATACTGCCTCTCTATATTTAACATATAGTTGTATGTTGCCTTTTATTTTGGTGAGTATTCTCCTTAAACTTTTCTTAATGCGAAACATTTCATGCAATATTAATAAAACCTATTGTTAGTTACGGATAGCAATGTTCGCTGGCCTGCAAGATAAACATTTTCTTATATACTTTTTTTCTTTTCTTTTCATTTATTAGGATCGGCACTATAATTGATGTCACCCTTATATTGCTATTACATATATGTGTCCTACCATTACATGTTTGTGTTCTAGCCTTGACTCAAGTGAGTCCATCTTGCACCAACCATGAACACACTCGCTAGTTGCAAGCCCCTACAAAACAAGGGATATTTCGTCACCTTCGAAAAATAGAATATTTCCTAAGGATATAACAAGTTATTCTGAATTTTATCAGGATCAGAACAACAAGAAATTTTAATATTTGATGAACCTTGCAAGTGAATTCTCAAAGACATATTTTTCTTCCCTGTAAGGAGGATATATATATATTTATAAAGAAATCTCTAACGTGTATACATTAAGGTTACTGATTTGTAAAGTAATTAAAACACATTAAAAATGGAAGCTAAAAAAAACACCTTTAATTTATACATTAAGTCAGCTGTTACAAACTCAAAATTAATAATAGGCATAGTTTCTTTATTAAAGTTTTCTTTTAAAATATTAAAATTTGATAGGAAAACTTCAACAATTCCCTACATAGTTTAAAGGAATTTCAAATAGGAAGTAATAAAATAAACAACTTGCAAGGTAACCAATAATGGATGTATATGCATCAAATATGATGTGCGAAGACTATAAACCATACTAGATCAATAAGTATGAATTCGCCGAATTAAATTAGCGGAGCAAGCTCTATGAACCAATAAAACCCTTTAGCAAAACATTGACTTATCAATCACATTACACCCCCCACATTTCTTGTTGTTAGCGCTGTTTTGCGCAAATAGGCCATGCGCGCCTGGTTATTCTTGAGTGCTATAGAGGTGTTGGCAATATCTCATGGAAGCGGCCCCACTTTACACTCATATAGGTGATATCATCAAGTGTATTATGCACCCAATACACCACCCTTAAGGGATATGAAAATCATTAAGAGTTTTTAACTTAGCCTCAAAATTAATGTGCATTTAGCACCTCACACACCATAGAAAGGGACAATTACAGTGTTAGCAGAATAATTATATAACTTTTTCCCCATATGAACCTGCTTCATGAGATCTACAATCACACAAGTTAGGTTACCATCACTATTTATTTCATATTGACATAAGTCCAATTTCCATCGTTGTTTTATTTATCACTTTTCTTCCAAGGGGTTTAGTCATAGGATCGGCCAAGATTCCTTCCGACTTCACATAATCAATGGATATAATTCCATTTCTCAGCAGCTACTTCACTATACTATGCCTCAATTGAATGTGTCTACTTTTCCCATTATAGTGAACTTTCTTCATAATGTCATTTGCAGCTTTACAATCACAATGAATAGACACAGATGGTGTTGGTTTTATTCCCAATGTAATATTCGCTAAGAAGTTTTTCAACCACTCAACCTCATTTACATCTACCTTTAGAGCAATAAACTCAGACTCTGCAGTAGATTTGGAAATCACAGTTTGTTTACTTGACTTCCATGTAATTGCACCTTCACCAAGGGTGAATACGTAGCCACTTGTGGATTTTATCTCATCTAAATCTGAGATCCAGCTAGCATCACGGTATCCCTCTAATACTGCGGAAAATTCGTAAAAATGTATACCATATTTCATGGTACCTCTAAGATATTTTATAAGTCTGGTCAAACCAGTCCAATGATCATTATTGGGAATATAATTGTATACCTACTCAACCTGCCTACTGCATAAGCAATATCAGGTCTCGTATAGTTCATTAAATGCAACAGACTCCCAATAATTTGTGCATATTTAGCTTGCGCAACTGGCTCACATTTGTCCTTCATTAGTTTTGTGTTAGTATCATAAGTGGTACTCACATGTGTGACATCGAAGTGTCCAAACTTTTTAAGAAGTTTCTCAATATAATGTTCTTGTTATAGCTTAATACTATCACCGTACTTCCTTATGATTTTAATACCCAAAATCACACTTGCTTCTCCCATATCCTTCGTAGTAAATTTAGAAGTAAGAAATGACTTTGTCTCACTTCTATGGTGAAGTCTAGTCCCAAAACTTAGCATATCATCAACATATAAGCAAATGATAATACAATCACTGTTCACAATTTTGGTATACACATATTTTTCCACTTCAACAAATTTATATTCATCACTTAATAACACTTGATTAAATTTCTCGTGCCATTACTTGGGATCTTGCTTAAGGCCAAACAAGGACTTAAGAAGCATACACATTTTCATCTCTTTACCAGATTCAACAAGACCCTCAAGTTGTGTCATAGAAATTTCTTCTTCTAAATCAACATTTAAAAAAATAGTTTTGACATTCATTTGATGAATAAAAAGTTTATGAATTGATGTCAAATCAAGTAAAATACAAATGGAAGAAATTTTAGTGACTGCTGCAAAGGTATCAAAATAATACATATTTTATTTTTGAGTAAAACCTTTTATCAATGCATTCATCAGGATTATAGTTGTTTCTGAAAATCCACTTATAACTAATAGGTTTTGCACCTAGAGGCAAATAAACCAAAATCCAAGTTTTGTTTTCAGAAACAGAATCAAGTTTCAAAATGTAAGAAATACTAACATGACCAAGCCTAACATGCCACGTTCAATACAATCAATCAAGTAAGCAGAATGAGTAGTTTCATTGATAATTTCAGCAATATTAAGGATTACCATCCCTTGACTATATAAACCCTTACCCACAAAAATATTATTTGCGGTTACCACAATCTTATCAGGCTCAAATGACACCTTAACACCTACTTTTCCCAACAAAGAAACATAAACTAAATTTGCTCGAATATGAAGCGCATAAAGGACAACAGTTAGAGCCAAAGTTTTGCCAGATGTGAGTTTCAGATAACTTTTCCTTTTCCCAAAACTTTTAAGGTGCGGGAATCACCAAGATAGACATGTTCTTCGTCATCCGCTACTGTGGTATAGGAGGAAAAAGAATCTTTGTTTGCACAAATATACCTGGTAGCTCCAGAATCTACCACCCAATATTTCATATTAGCAACAACTAAGGTCTGAGAAATAACAACCACAATAACATCAGGTCGTTCAACCAAGTTAACCTTGGCCTTAGGAGGATTGTCGTTTCTCAACTTTTTCTGCATTGAGGCGGGCCTTAGGAGGATTGTCGTTTCTCACCCTTTTTTCTGAGAAATAACAACCACAATAACATCACGTTTTTTATTTTCAAATTTCATTTTAGTAGCAGGGTTAGAGGTATCCAAGCGAGCTTGTGTGCTTATTTCCTTAGCCACAGAGATGCTGAGTTCTCTTTTGTCTGTGTGTTCAATGATATTGTGAGTGATGAGATCATTGAGAGACATAGGCTTGTACTTGTGTTTTCGATTCTGTTTGTAGTCTTTCCACGAACCTTGCAATTTCTCAATGAGACAACAAATTCATCAGGTAAGTTAATTTTTACAGCTTTCAAATCCTCCAAGAGCTTATGATATTGAGTAATTTGAAGTTTGACATCATTGTCCTCTTTCATCTCCCAATTATAGTTCACCGTCATGGAGTCCCATATTCCTTTAGCATCTTTGTAAGAATATTAGACATCAAACAACTCATTTGAGAGAGTGCTTATAATTGTATACCTACATACCTTGTTTGCATACGTCCATGATTCCAGTAGTTTGGTCTCCGTAGTTTGGGATATCATCAGTTAATGTGGAAGCGATACCATGCATGTTTAAGACTGAGTGGATCCTTTCCTTCGAACCCTTAAAATTAACACTTCCAAATATAGGGCTGAAAAATGATCCGGGTGAACCTGAGTACCGTGCTACCCGGATTCGACCCAAATTAAAAATATGGTGCTCGGATTCGGGATCATATTCGAATTGAGTTTGAAATATCCTACTCGGATTCGAACCGGTTAAAACCCGAACCTACCCGAATTCTCACTACCCAGGATCATATTTTATCGAGTTATATATAAGCCATTAAATTGAACCCCAATATGATCCATTTACAAATAATACTTTATACGAACCTAATATGGATAATTTGTACTTTTACGAATATGATCCTTTTGGTCAGCGAAATGTGATATACCCGGATTCGACCTGAATAACTACTCGAGTTCTATTTTTGGTTCAGATTCGACTCGTTTTTCAAACGAATCTGATCCCTGGTTCATTTTATACGGACCGAATCTGATCCATGGTTCGGATACTCTGGTTCATTTTTCAGCCCTATCCAAATAGTTCAATTTGAGGATGTCCGAAAATGGCTTAGCGAATGGGGGTTGAATGGTAACAGGTAGCGGTGTGATTGAAGGAACCACTGCCGGTGGAGTAGAGTCAGGAATTTCTTCCGTTCCAGACATATTCCTTGAGATTGTTGTATAAATTGGTGAAGAACAGTGGAAATCAAAGTAATAATAAAAATAGCTTGAGACGTGTATGTGACACTGCCCTCAAGGAATTTTTCGCCACCCTCGAAAAATAGCATAATTCCCCGGGATATAACCAATTCTTCTGAATTTTTTCAAGATCAGAGCAATAAGAAGTTTCAATATTTGATGAACCTTGCAAGTGAATTCTCAAAGACATTAAGGTGTAACTAAATAATTAAAACACATAAATAATGGAAGTCACAAGAAACACCTTTAATATATACATTAAGTCAGCCATTACGAACTCAAAATTAATAATAGGAATAATTTCTTTATTAAAATATTCTTTTGAAATATTAAAATTTGATAGCGAAACTCCTACAATAATTACCTATTTCACAAAGTTCGTATCCTCAAGCTGTATGATATGTCGGTTTAATACACATATCACATACTTTGTCACTATCATCCATATAAACTTACTTATTATAATTAAAAATTCATGAAATATATTATAGTATTTAATAAATAATAATAAATATATTTTAAATTTTTAAGTATATTGATTTTAACTTATTAATATTAATTTTATAAAATATATTTTATATTTTATATATAGTAATACTGAAATCTATTACTATAGTTTAATTATATATAAAGTTCAAATTTCGATCTTTATTTAATATTTTGTGATGACTAATATTTATAATCAATTCAAAATTTAGATAGTTGATATTATTATTATTATTATTATTATTATTGAAAATGATAATTTAAAATAATATATATTTTATAAAATAGTAAATAAATTTAATTAAAAGATATTAAATTCCAGCTACCGGTTTAACTGATATATATTTTAATAAATATAAATAGCTCCCTATATCAATTTAAATTCTAGCTTACCTGTTTAACGATTATATATATTTTGATAACTAAGCTTATCTCAGAATCCCTCCATGGTTAGTAACAGAACATATAATAAAACACTTCAATCAATTATCCAAATTAAGCCATTAAACCAAGATGCACGGAGCATCTTAACCAAATTTCCAGAATATCCAAGCCAAATAAACGTAAGGCAACACAAAATAAAAAGCCCAAACAAAAATAGTCTTAAGCAATCCACAACCAGCAACCAGCACAAGAAAATAGTCTTCAAACAAAACAAATAAATAAAGAGTTCTTAATTTTAAAAAAAAGTGTAAATTAAGACTCTAGAACAGCTCCAGAACAGTTTTTGGCCCCTTCTCTCCCTTATCACCATCATCTAGGAGTAGCATCTGCATCTTCCTCCATGTGGGCAGTCCTTGGATGTGCACTGAACATCAGTTGTGGTGATGGAATCCTCCATTTGATCACCATCCTTGATCAATGTCTTTATCAGCTTACAGATGCTCTGCAACTCTTCTGATCTCTTGGACCTGCTCCGTTAGCTTGCCATAACACTTGTCAAGCTATTAGTAAGAGAGGGAAGAAGATTTGCAAAGACACATTCCTTGTTGTCCTTATTGGAAATATAAGAGTATAAGATCCTTGGAAGGCCCTTCCCTAACACCCTAAAGTCTTAGTATCAGAGCTTAGGTTTTGGTGGAGGTCTCGGGTTCGAACCCCACCACCCCCAATATTCTCATATTTAATTTGATTAAAAATTTGGACACTAAGGGAAGGAAGGTAAAAAGTGACTTTCGAGTGAGGGGGCGTATTAGCACATATAGCATGATATACATATTAAGTCCTCCCCCTAATACCTCAAGGTTTTAGGAGAGTTAATTACTAAGTCCTTGCCTGATTTCTTACCTTTACATGCAAAAGATGAGACACTAGGAACACTAGGAAGTGTTAGAATTGGTTACTAACAGTCCTTGCTTGATATTGCATGCATTGAGAAGAGAGGCTCCATCTGGTTCTGCTCCTTCTAACACTTTCTCATTTTTCAAGTCCACACCATGCCTTTCAAAAGTCATGGTTAGCAAACACCTATAGGGCAAGTACCTTTCTTTGTTCTTGATAACAGAACAAATATTCTTCAAAATCAATGTGCTTAAATCAAATTCCTTACCAAGCATGATTAAAGACACCAACACCAGATCAAAACAGGTCACCTGGGAATGACCTCCACTTCTCGGTGTAACATTATTAAAAATAGCTCTCATCAACAGAAATGTCAGACCTCAACACTAGACGGTAATTCTTTTTTAGGATTCTTAACGCCTAACAATTTTTGTAACTGGGTTTGGGTAGGAAAATTGGGAAAATATTGAAAAAGCTTTTTGAAGGTAAAAGGAACTTTGGACTGGTAATAAAGTATAAGTAGCCCCATTGACATTCAAGGATTTAGCATGATTTCTCTTCCCTTGACCTCAGAGATATAATCTCCAAAATCATTAACATGCAAGTTTGTATAAAACTGTGTAACTAGATTTGGGTAAAAGTGAGTGGATGAAATGAGTATGGAAATGATACCTATTCTCCTGAAGAGATCAACAATAGCAGTCTTCTCCCAGATCTCTCCCGAAACTTTTGTCGGGTTCAATCTTCCTCGTACCAATGTGACAACGGAAAAATCTCTCTGTTAGCTTTGTTTTAAGTATGGTAAAAGGAACGTCATGAAAACGGTGAGAAAACTGAACGGAATCAACTGCTTTAGAGGGCGCCATCTTAAATTGCTCTAAATCGTCTACGGAATCTGAAATATGGTGAAGATTTTCATCACTCTTACATCAGGTTGTATGTTTATATCAGGACTGTCTAATCATTTTTTATGATGCCCTGTGTAGAAAAAGATACAAGGCCCTACAATATATTTTTACTAATTATTATGTATATAAAATTGTTATATATATTATCCATAAAATAAATAAAAGATAATGAGAGGACTCATACAGCTAAACTAAGGATTAAAAATAAGAGCAAAAGACAATAAACTAAATTTATATTTTTATATTAATCTTTTTTTTCAAAACAAAAAGTAAATATTTATTTTAGATAAAATCTTTTTATATGTATATAAATTCTTCTTTAAAGTAGTATAAAAATTGACAATAACATAGATATAAATTTAAAATTAAATAAATAGAACTTAATATATATATATATAGAGAGAGAGAGAACATAATATATATATACACATATATTGTGTAACTCTATGAACAGAAATGAACTTTAATTGTATAAAAGTTTATGTGTTATACACCTATATATATATATGAAATATAAAATAAAAACTAAGCCTAAAATAAATATACAGAATGAACATATATTAGTATATATTTCATATTGTAGGGTCACAAAAATAGATATAAATTTTTTTAATTATTGACGGATATTATTTAATAATATTCGGGTCGAATCAGATTTAATTTAGGGCCCGGTGGCCTAATTAATAAGAGGAACCCGTTCCTACTAAGTCCGATACGGCAGAAAGCCCAATACGGCTAATTAATTATAAGGAGGTGCAGAAACCCTAATTAAATACGGAAAGTGAATCTAGAAGGTAAATCATTCATTGACTTAAGGAGAAAGTAATTAAGAGATAAGGTAAGTGGAAATACCAAATCGAGTAGGAATCTAATTCCTAATATACTTTTGAAACCCTAATCTGCAGGTATAAATAGAGGATTATTCTTCATAATCAGGTACACTATTTTTACTCCATTTCAAAGAATTATTCATTGATACAGATCACTTATTCTTGCGCGAGTCCCCCCGGTGGGACAACCCCCACCGGGTTTTTGCAGGTTTTCTAGTGAGCATCCGAGGAGCAAGGAGAGAGATCCTAAAGCTTTGGGAGCATCAGGTATTTGTTAATTCTGTGTTGTTATTTTGATACGTAACATTTGGCGCCGTATGTGGGAACCGTTTCAGCAAAGTCAGAGATCTATGGCGGGCGAGAAGGATTTTCAGACCCCAAATCCTATAATTCAAGGAGCTCCCACACCGTTCGTGGATCCTCCTCATGATCTACCCCAGCAAACTCACTCTAGTGCTCGTACGGCACAAACTAATAGCGATGCTATCCCCGAAGACCCCAATGCTGTAAATAATCCCACTGCAGAGGAGAAGAAGAAAGCAAAGAAGCTACAGCTATTGGCTGACCTAGAAGCCCTGGAAAAGGAGCAAGCAGAAGAGGCGGCTGGGGAAAATGCGAATGGAGGAGTAGGTGAGATGGTGAACCCTCAGGCTGGGGGGCAAGGAGATCAAGCTGATAAACCAATCACAGAAGGAGGTTTGAAGACCTTGATGAGTCAGATGCTGAAGGAGTTAATGGAGAAGGAGAAAGCCGCTAACAAAAACAGGGAGAAGTCCGCTACATCAAAGGTTCGTGAGGTAGGAGCCCCTGCTATTGGAGGAGGTAGCGAAGATTCTGCTAATCCAGAATCTCCTTTTGTTGACGCAATTATGAAAGCTAAGGTGCCACGTAAGGCTAAGATCCCTCAAATAAAAAAAGTGCAATGGAAAAGGAGATCCGAATGCACATGTTCGATCCTTTAATGACGCCTTGCTACTGCAACCCCTAGATGATTCTGATAAGTGTCGGGCCTTCTCGGCCACTTTAGAAGAAGACTCTCAACGGTGGTATGCTAGTTTATCACCTAAATCAGTCATATCCTTCTCAAATCTGGTACATATGTTCACCAGTTAATTCATAAGTGGAAGAGTGCATGCTAGGAGCTCAGAGTCTCTCATGAACATAGTACAAGGCGCGCGCGAGACCTTACGAGAGTACATCGATAGGTTCACCAGTCAGGTCATGCAAGTGGCAGATTTGGATCAATCGGTAGCCATGGTAGCTATGCAGAGAGGCACAACTAATGAGGCGTTTCAGATGTCACTGGCTAAGAGGAGGCCCTCAAACATGCAGGAGTTGCAAGACCGTGCAGGGAAGTACATCTCAGCCAATGAGACTCTGAAGAAAATTGCTAGTCAAGAGGTGATGAAGAAGCATAAAGATTTCGAGAATTTAGAGAAGGATCAGAAGGGGTGAAAGCTAGAAGTGCAGACGAAGAAGATAGAGAGGAAGGGGAATTCATATTCTCCCCTAATTACTACCAGAAGTCAGATACTCATGGAGATCGAGAAAGAACCATTCGTCAAGTGGCCTCGAGAGATGATGGTGGATCCATCCAAGAAGGACATAAACTATTATTGCAGGTTCCATAAAGATTATGGCTATATTACTGAGGATTGTCGTCACCTCAAAGATGAAATTAAGTTCTTAATCAAGAAGGGGCACCAAGCTCGATATGTCAAGAAGGACACAAGTGCAGGAGACACTAAAGAACGAGCTCCACAACAACAAGGAGGAGGCCAAGCTCGGGGAGCACCGATCATGCTAATTGAGGGAGGATCTGGAGTTTATGGAACCAGTCACCGGTCGCAGAAAGCTTATATCCAAGAGGTTCTCAACATAGGTGAACCAAGTAAGAGAGCTCGTATAGAGCATGTGATATCTTTCGATGATAAAGACATGGAGGGGATTCAGTATCCACATGAAGACCCCTTGGTGATTATGCCAGTAATTGGGAATACCACAGTGATGAAGGTGCTCGTGGACATAGGAACTTCGGTGGATGTCCTCTTTCACAATGTCTTTTTGAAGATGAGATATCAAGAGAGCCAACTAACCCCCTCAACAATATCATTTTTTGGATTCGATGGGCTGGAGGTCCCCATTGAAGGAACCATAAGGCTCCCGGTTACTCTAGGACAAGGATCTACTGAGGCAGTGCAGATGCTCAATTTCATGGTGGTGAAAGCCCCTTCAGCTTATAATGCTATATTGGGACGGGTGGCTATTCATCAATTTAGAGGAATGGCCTCTACGTATCATTTGAAGATAAAGTTTTCAGCCAAGAATGGAATAGGTACACATCAGGTAGACCAAAAGATGGGAAGAGCCTGCTCGGTAGAGTCCATCAGAAATGGAGCAGCTGGGGGCAAATATTCTACTTACGGGATCATGGAGGACACGATTCCCCAAGGATGCAACAGGAGAAGGTCATGCCTCAGATGGGAGAGCCATGGGCCATTGATATCCAGATAGCCAGAATGGAGCTAGAGGGAGTCTTCATAGACGAGGGAAAAGCGGTAAACGTTCTATTCTATGATAGTTTTCGTCGATTAGGGTACGTAGATATTCATCTGAATGAGCACAATGGAGCCATATTCGGTTTAGCAAATAGAGAAGTGTGGATAGAGGGAAGTATTCCCTTGGCTGTTACTATAGGCACATCCCCTTATCGTGCCAGTAGAACATTAATGTTCATGGTAGTCAAGGCGTGGTCAAATTATGCCGCTCTGTTGGGAAGGTCCATGTTGAAAGAATTCGAGGCTAATATCTCTCAGGAGAAGGTCGTGTTGACATATCCCAAATTAGATGGGACAGGGGAAGTTCAAGGGTACGTCTGGAGCAAGCCGAAGAGGAAACTATTATCCTTTCATAATAGAGATAATGAGTTCCCAAGAATGAAGGCATCCCAAACCAGGCGCTATAAAGAGGGAACCAAGGAGCTTTGCAACCCATTCACTAAGAGGATTCAAGCTTTGAAGCTACCTGGGAATTTTTATACCAGTCGGTTTCCTAGTGATGATGGGATGACTGATCCAATACTACACTTACAAGAGTTATCTCAAAGTTTAGGGCCGCACATATCTGAAGACCTCAAGTGCGTGATACTTCCCTTAACTTTGGAGAAACTAGCTTACAGATGGTACGAGAAACTACCAGAGGATGGAGTCTGCTGCTATCGGGATATAAAGAGGAGGTTTGTGGAAGCCTTTGGAAATTATAAGTGGTGTTCAGGCGAGGACTTTTTCCTTTCGAGAGAAGAGAGTTGTGAGATGCATGAGTGAAGTTTATTCTTCAAAGATTTATTAAGTGAGGTTATGTAGACCATATATTATGGGAGGATTTGAGTGCTAGTTTGTTATTTGGATATTATTTTAAGGAGAATTCATAACAAAGAGAAACCATTTGGATTTCAATGCTCTGAGACTTCTGGAAAGCAAGTTTATTACATAAATTTTGGATACAACGGTAAATAATACAAAAAACTTCTAACAAACTACTCATCCTCATCATCTGTATCAGAGGGGGCATCATCCTTCTCTACCAGAAAAGCAATAGAGTAAACATCAACAGACTTGGGAAGTTACTCACTAAAAGAATCCGCAAGATCATCCCAACAACTATTAAATTCACGAGGACGCATCCTAGCAGCAGTGACCCTCTTCCTCTGTCGGTATTCATCTGAAGAGAGATAATCCCGAATCACCTGAGTCTTATACTTTGTAACCTCCCGCCTTAACCTGCTCGTCTCTCCCTCCAAGTCTTGATTCTGTTAAATAAGCCTATTAGCTTGGGAAGAGCTGGCTGAGATTTGGGCTTTGAGCTCCGCCTTCTTCA
Source organism: Eryngium alpinum (assembly GCA_032274865.1). Lineage (NCBI taxonomy): Eukaryota > Viridiplantae > Streptophyta > Magnoliopsida > Apiales > Apiaceae > Eryngium > Eryngium alpinum. The sequence goes on from JAUEJK010147380.1 coordinate 17,071, forward strand.
AGTCTTTCAGGGTAGAGAATTCTAATAGATGATCCAGGTGATGAAAACTCGCTTGAAAGGAGCAGTTCAACTGAAATATGGATGTAGAATGATTAAATCAAAATAAGGGAGGAAGCTTTGAAACATATAGATGTGAGAAGTATAGAGATTACCTCAGCCACAGATTGAGCTCCCTGGAATAGGGATGTAGAATGATTCCTCAGTTGCCGGAGAAGACGTTTCCCTCATCGGTAGAGGTAGATTCTAAAGCATCGTGGTGATGTCGTGCCTTTATTGAAGAGGGGAGTGGAGATCCCGCCTTAGTTTTCTTCCTTTGAAGCAAGGGGCGGGCAAGCTCCAAGGCTGCATCAAGAAAGAT
>JAUEJK010147381.1:0-11078 GCA_032274865.1 Eryngium alpinum
AATAATATTTATTTATAATTAATTGGGTCGACCCCTATTTTTGGGCCCCCTACAGAATATTATCAAAGTTTAATTGGCATTAAAACTTTGAAGATTTTCTGAGATAAGTAGAGATGGTCTCTCGGCTACAAATCTACAATGAATATGCAGCTTCAGCAATTACAAAGCAAGCTTCACAAACACTCTAATCCTATTACAAATCAGAGCTACTATCTTGCTAAATAATCAAAAACTCTCAATACAGTTTGAACTACAATCTTCTGTATGTTCTCTCAGTACAAAATATACAAAATAAAGAGTACAAGATGACTATTTATAGGAAGCAAAAGGTAGCTGCAGTTATCCCCTTATGGTGTGGACCACTTTTGATATTCCCGAATGGTGTGGACCACTTTGATGTTGACAAACTGCACTCCTAACTTTCGCTCCATCTTTGGCTAGACAATCCTTTTCCATGTGTACTCTGGACCACATGTTTTTCTCCAAATTCTGACACTCCAGTAACAGAATTGAGGCTTCATTTCCAAGCAAGAAGACAAACAACTCTATTTCTTGAACTTGTTATCTTCCCCTGAAGCTTGGCTTATATCCTCGTATGGTAGACTTTATTCCCCGATGAACCATTCCCGTCCGGGGATAAATCATACTATCCCCGTATGATCTTCAAACCTATGATCTTGTCCCCTGATGTCTTTGAGACCTTCCAAACTGATCTTTCATGAAGTTTTCTTCAACCAGAACTCAAAAACATTTTATTCTAGCATTCTAATTACAACTTGAAACTTGTATACTATTAAGTTTACAATGTCTTTATTCAAAATGAGTTCTTATAATCTATACAAGTATGAACTCTTATTTAGAATGCTTAACTATGGACATCATTATCAGTTACATGCAAATCAGACCTAACAGAAACCCTAATATTAAACCTGTATAAAGGGGTCAATTCTCATAATCAGGTACGCAATTTTAGCTCCAATACAAAGATTTTCTTCCATTATTCCATTCCTTATTCTTGCAACCGAGTCCTCCCGGTGGGATGACCCCTACCGATTTTTACAGATTTTTCTCGATGATCAGATACAGGCGGTTCTAGGCGAGAAGACCAAACCCGATTTCTGGTACGTAACAATAAGAGAGAAAAATATTTGGATCAAATCTCTTGATACCATGATAGTAATAATTTAGAAAAGCTCAATGATTTCGTTATAGAGGTGTAGCTTAAATAGTTATACAATGTATATTACATAGATATGCTAGATAGATATACTTATCTAGCATATAATCTAATCAAGTAGGATTTATTATAATACCAAACTAAACGTACCCAGTATATACCATTATGGTGTCTAGGGAAGGTGAGATGTAAGCATCCTTACCCCTATTTCTAGAGAGGCTGTTTACAAACAAGACCCCCGGCTCGACACGACTCAATATACAGCATGTTTGGGGTTCCATATAAGTAACTTATATGGAACCCCCAACTTATAAGTTACTTATTACGTATTTGTTAAAAAAGTCATTTCAACTTATAAGTACAACTTATAAGTTAAATCTTACAAAGTACATATTCCTAACTTTCAACTTTTAAGTTACATTTGATTTATAATTTTAAGTCAACTTACTAACTTAAAGTCATAAGTAACCTATTTTAAGGTAAGCCAAAGACCCTCATAGATATATGTATAAAAAGTTAGAATACAATACCATGGTGGTCGTCGAAGGCCACCTTATATAACATCCGCTACTGGACTCTGGCGTCTCCAAGATGACCTATCAAAAAGCATGTCTCGTGAGAGCCTTAATTCTGTTAAATCTAAGTGCATTTGTGTCTTCCAAGTTCTTCTTAGTCAGCATTGTTAGGAATAATATTTGATAATGATGATGTCATAGACATAGTGATAGAATAAATTGCTCAATACTTGTATAGAATTTAAAAGAGCAAAAAGTTAGAACAAAAGTCTGTTGGAAGAAATCAACTTATCAGGGGAGATACCATCAGGGAACAAAATAAAGCTTCAGGGGACAAATTCACCTGTCAGGGGAGAAGTATCCATCAGGGGAGTTTGTACTTCTGGGGAGCTAAATGCATCAGGTTACAAGACAATTTCATGGGAGCAAAGTCCTACATCAGGGAAGGAAATATGATCAAGGGAGCTTGATTGCTTTGCCAGCTGTAGCATCAAGATTGAATCTGATGGAGCCTCAATTCTGTTAGTGAAATTGCAGAATTTGAAGGATGATGGTGGTCCTAAATACAAGAGTCAAATTATGCTTAGCCAAATAAGGAAAGAGAGAATACGGAGTGCAGTATGTCAACATCAAGTGATCCACACAAAAGATAAAATTACAGGACAAATGGAGCATGTTGTGAACATGTCAGGGGACTTTCTGAAGCTTTCTTTCTTTGTATAAATAGATGCCTTATATTCAGGAATTGTACTAATCTAATGAGATAAAAATTCTTAATAAGAAAAAAGCTTTGTATTGTGAGAGAGATACAGAGAGCGATTTTGTAGCTTGCTAATAATCGTTTTATGAAGCTATTTTTGATAAACAGATTGTAGTTAGGAAAGCAAGTTTACTTATACTAGAAAATTCTTTAAAGTTTTAACGTGAATTAAACTTTGATAAATTTGTTAGTGTTCTTTCTTTTCTGTAGTTTATATTAGTGTTCTTCATTTTCTTGGTTTTAGATTGAGAAAAATCCAAAAAGTTGTGAGAATTGTATTCACCCCCTCTCCAATTCTCTTAAGTTAGACATATTTTTTTCAACAATTGGTATCAGAGCAGGAAGCAAAAGTAAGTGCTGAAAAGATTCTGGAGATGTCTACTTACAACAACAAGGTTCCTTTCCTTGATAAAGGAAAGAATTTCTTCTGCAAGCAAAGGATGCTTATCCATCTCTCTTCCATTGATGATGATTATATTCATTATCTGGAAAATGGACCTGAGGTTCCTAAGAAGCTAGTTTTGGAACAATTTGTTGAGGGTAGGACTATTCTTCAACACTTGGTTGTGAAAACTAGGGAAGAGATGACTGCTGAAGAGAGAGAGAAGGTGAAGAAGGATAGAAAAATTATTGTCATCCTTTACAAAGGATTGGATGATGATATGCTAAATAATGTGCTGAATTTGACCACCTTTAAGGACGTTTAGGATACCATTGAAGCTATCTGTGTACAGCTGTTGTGAGAGAGAACAAATTGCAAATGTTGACTGAAAGCTATGAATGGTTTCAGCACAAGAGTGGTGAAACTCTTGGTGATATCTTCAACAGATTCAATAGGCTGATAAATGATCTAAAAGCTCATGGTAAGGAGTATGAGAAGAAGGACATAAATAACAAGTTTATGAGGGCTCTTCCACCTGGTTGGGAAGCCAAGATCTTAGGAATAAGAGAAGCAAGGGATTTGAAAGTGATGACCCCTGAAGATCTGTATGGAAATCTGCAAACCTATGAGATAGAGATGAACCAGAAGCAAGACATGGTGAATGACTCTTAAGAAGTTTAAATTTGTTGCCCTAATGGCTCAAAGAAAATATAAACTAGATTTGGAACCTAGTTCCCTGATGAACAATCCATCAGGGGACAAAAGGCAAGAAGAGTCAGGGGATGAAGATGATGAAGAAGAAAAGAGTGATACAGAGAGTTATACTATCGGAGAGCTTAAAGACATGGATGATGAATCTGTTGTTTATCTTGCAAGAAGATTTTAAAGGCTGAAGTTGAGGAAACCAATAGGATGAAAGAAGTCCTTTGTGAAGGGATCCAGTGATAATAAGAATATGGTGGACAAATCAAAAATTAAATGTTTTAAGTGCAATGTTCTGGGTCATTTTGCAAGTGAATGCAGGTCAAAGAAAAGCTTCAAAGGAAAGGGTCAATCCAATGATGCTGATTATTACAAGAAGAAGTACTTTGAGTTGCTAATTTCCAAGAAGAAAGAGAAAGCTCGAGGAGCTCAGAATGGAATACAACAATCTTGCAATGATGGCTACATAGGTAAAAGAAAGTTCAGCCAATAACGTACAACTTGACATCTCCCCTGATATGACTAAATCTGATTGCTTAGTTACTATCAAAGAAATATCAAGTGAGATTAGTGTTTTATATAGAACATTAAAAAGTGCCTTAGCTGAAACTGAGAGAGTCCAACAAATTAATGATGATCTTGTTGGAATTAACAATCTCTTGGAAGAAAATTGTTGAGCTATTCAGAACTTGAAAATGAAATGGTTTTGCTGAAAAATAAACTCAGTTATTCTAAACAAAGAGAGAGTTGGTTTAAATAAAAATATAAGAAGGAAAAAGAAAATAACCAATGACTGGCTTAATTCTTCAAGAACAATTGTTAATCAAAACAAGAGTTTAATCCTGTCTAAGAGTAATGGACTTGGTTTTAAAAAGTTTACAACAAACAAAACCAAGGAAATTGAATCTAGTCAAATTGGATATCCAAAGATAACTGATGTATTTGTTAGTTCTTCACATGAAGTTGGATCATGTTTTACTAAAGATGAATATCCTTATAATGCTAAAGGTAAAGAATATAAGGATTGTGGGGGAATCAAGGCCTTTAGTTTTGAAAAACTTGAAGGAGATTCAATCTTTACTGATTATTCAAGTTCATATGATAAAACAAGTACATCAGGGGACTCAACTTCAGGGGAGGACACAAAAGTCAAAAGTATAGAAGAATCAGTTCACTACGAATCAAGTTCTAACAAGTCAAAAGAAAAAAAAGGTTTAAAAATGGTAAAATAAGAGTTAACAAACATAATAACTATGCCTTTATTCCAAATGCTCTTAGGAAAACTTGTTGGAATTGTGGTTGTGGAAATCATTTATCTTTCAAATGTCCCAAGAATGTTGATGCTAAAAAGAATAAAAAATTAGTAGTCAAAACTATTGAGAAATGAAAGTCAAATAATCACCCACAGCCTAAGAAAAATGAAGCTCCTAAACCTTAGGAGAGTTAGGCAAAATATTATAATCAAAACTGAAAATGCTTTCACCCTGGATAAAGTCAAAACTGCTATATCAAATCCTATAATTAAATCTTTGGTATCCAAATAAGTTTGGGTGCCTAAGAAGACTTAATCCTTTTGCAAGTAAGGTCCAAGAACAATCACTTATAGATTCTTGATAGTGGTTGCTCAAGGCACATGACTGGGGATAAGTCTTTGTTGTTGGATTTCTTTGAAAAGGATGGTCCAGTCATTTCTTTTGGAGATGATACCAAATGATTTACTTTTGGTTATGGTACGGTGGAAAATGGTGATGTGTGCTTTGAAGGAGTAGCTCTTGTTAATGGTCTTAAGCATAATTTGCTTAGTGTCAGTCAACTAGGAGACAAAGGTTATCTTACAACGTTCACAAGTGATGGCTTTAAGATAAAGGATCAGGGGAGTGGAAAAGAAGTGCTTTCAGGTGTGAGAAAAGGCAATATTTATGTTGCTAATTTTGATTCTGCAAATGGGAGACCTGTTTGTATAGAAAAGCTTCATCAGAGGACAGTTGGATTTGGCACAAGAAGTTATCTCATCTAAACTTCAAGTCAATGAATTCTTTGGTCAAAAGGGATCTTGTTTCTGGAATTCCTCAATTAGAGTTTTCTCATGACAGTTTGTGTGGAGCTTACCAGAAAGGAAAGCAAAAGAAATCTTCCTTTATATGAAAGGTAGGATTCAGTTCAAAGCTGCCAATTGAATTACTTCACATGGATTTATTTGGTCCTGTGAATATAATGTCTGTTGCAAAAAAGAGATATTGCTTGGTAATTGTTGATGAGTTTTCTAGATATACTTGGGTGAAGTTTGAGCATTCCAATGATGAAGCGGCTCAACAAATCATGGATCATATGAAGCAAATTCAAACTGAATCTAGTTTGAAGGTAAAATGTTTAAGGAGTGGCAATGGGACAGAATTCAAAAATTCTGTAGTCGATGAATTTTGTGCAAATGAAGGAATAAAGCATGAGTTTTATGCTCCAAGAACTCTTCAACAAAATGGAGTTGTGGAAAGGAAGAATAGAACATTAATTGAAGCAGCCTGAACTATGTTGTGTGAGGCAAAAATCCTAACACATTTTTGGATCGAAGCTATTATGACTGCATGTTTTACACAAAACTGATCATTGATTACAAAAGCTCATGGAAAGACCCCTTACGAAATCATGAATGGGAGGAATCCAAACATCAAATTCTTTCATGTGTTTGGATGCAAATCTATGTATTAAGAAATTTTGGAGAGAAAACTGGAAAGTTTGATTCTAAAGTTGATGAAGGAAATTTTCTTAGTTATTCCTTGACTTAAAAAGCTTATAGAATCTACTTGTTCAAATTGCAAATTATTATTGAATCCATTGATATCTCATTTGATGATCATATAATGTCTGGACTTTAAGATGAAGGATTTCATGAAGTTTTGAGGTTTGAAAATGAAGACATTGATGATAATAATGATGAAGCTGTTGATGAAAGTTCTCTTGGTGTTATTCCTTTCAATCCATGTCCATACTGAATTTATATTAGGAGGAAATGAGAGGAGAAATCAAGAAGAAGCATCAGGGGAGATTCTAGCTTCAAGGGAGAATAAAGCATCAGGGGAGAATTCTTCTGGAAATGATTTCTCACATGATGCTAGCTCAAATAAAGGGGAGATTTTGAAGGAAGTCCAAACAATGATTTAGGGGGAGCATCTACAAGTCCAATAAGGGAAAGAGCCAGGAGCAAGAATGTTTGGTCTAGAGATCATCCAAGAGAGCTAATCATTGGTAATCCATCTTCTAGAGTTCAAATAAGAACTGTAACTGCAAATGAATATTTATTTGTTTGTTTTCTTTATCAAATGGAGCCAAAGGTAGTAGAAGAAGCTCTTGGTGATGCATATTGGATCCTAGCTATGCAAGAGGAGCTCAATCAATTTGAGAGGAATGAAGTTTGGAAATTAGTGCCTAAACCTAGGGGGAGAGTTGTTATTGGCACAAAATATGTTTTCAGAAATAATCTTGATGAATCAGGGGTGGTGACAAGGAATAAAGCTAGGCTTGTTGCTAAAGGTTATCTTCAAGAGGAAGGAATTGATTTTGATGCGACATTTTCTCTTGTAGCAAGATTGGAAGCCATAAGGATAGACCTTGCATATGCAGCTCATTCTGAGTTCAAGGTATTCCAAAGGGATGTAAAAAGTGAATTTTTAAATGGAAAGCTTGAAGAAGAGGTATATGTTCAACAACCTCCAGGTTTTGAGAATCCTAAGTTTCCAAATCATGTTTACAAGCTAGAAAAGGCCTTGTATCGATTGAAGCAAGCTCCTAGAGCTTGGTATGATACTCTTGCAAAATTCTTGATTGAGAATGGCTTTTCTAGAGGAGTTGTGGAGAAAACCTTATTTTTTTAGGAAGCACAAAGGCAATATTATCTTGGTACAGATATATGTTAATGACATTATCTCCGGATCCACTGATAAAGGACTTTGTGAAAGGTTTTCCAAGCTTATGCAAAGTAAGTTTGAGATGAGCATGATGGGGGAATTATCTTATTTTCTTGGATTACAAATCAAGCATTCCCCTTATGGTATTTTCATTCATCAAGGGAAGTACGCCAAGGAATTACTCAAGAAGTTTAATATGCTTGACTGCAAGGTTGGAAAGACTCTCATGTCCACTGCTTTAAAGATGAATCCAGATAAAGATGGCAAAGATGTTGATCAAAATGAGTATAGGAGGATTATTGGATCTCTTCTATACTTAACTGCTAGCAGACCTGACATTATGTTTGCTACTTGTTTATGTGTCAGGTTTCAAGCAAATCCAAAAGAGTCTCATTTGGCTAGAACCAAAAGAATCTTGAGATTTATCAAAGGATCTCTTTGCTTTAGATTATGGTATCCAATGGGGAATGGATTTGATCTTGTTGGTTATTCTAATGCTGACTATGGTGGCTGCAGAATTGACAGAAAAAGTACAACTGATAGCTGTCAATTCCTTGGTGGAGGATTGGTCTCTTGGTTTAGCAAGGAACATCACTCAATTTCCACATCAACTGCAGAAGCTAAATAAATTGCAGCTGGAAGTTGTTGTGCTCAAATTTTGTGGATAAAAAACCAACTTCAAGACTTTGGGTTCACTTTTAAAGGAATCCCAATCTTCTGTGATAACACCAGTGCCATAGCCATAGCTGAAAATCCTGTGCAGCATTCAAGAACCAAGCATATTGACATAAGGTATCACTTCATTAGAGAGCATATTTTAAATGACACAATTGAACTGTATTTTGTTCCTACTAATGAACAGATTGCAAACATTTTCACCAAAGCTCTTGATGAAGGAACCTTCAGTAGCTTGGTAGGTCAATTAGGAAGGCTAAACATAAATTCTTAATGTCAAGGTTGGAAATTTACTTGTCTTGATACTTGATAACCTGATGATATGGCTTAAGAAACCAAGATGATTTGATGATGTTTAAAATTGGAATGCAACGTTTACATGTTTAATATTTCTCTCATGTGCTCAATTTTAATTTACAAACTATTTTGAATATATTTTGAATGGATTCTTGTAGCCCATCTCAGTCCCCTGAAGACTGGGATCAGGGGAGAATTTATTTATAACAATTGATATCTCAAAGTTACTTTTGATATCAGAAATGATTCATTAATTAGTTTAAAGATAACATTGTTAGGAATAAACTCAGTTTGCAAATTAATTTTATTTTTAATTTAAGTAACAATTAACTATTTCAAGGAAAGAAAATTTTACTCATCATGGTACAATTCTCTCCACTGATTTAGTTAACTGTCAGCGTACTATTTTTGCTAAAGGGTAAAAAAGTAGTTAACCATTTAATGAAACCAACGGTTCACAAGGAATCGTGTCAGGGACAAAATCGAAGGGTTTAAATATGTTTTCCCCAAATTGTTAACACTTTATGCTTACTGAAATTGTTAACATGCAAATTTCTCTCAAGCAAACCCTCGATTTTCAAAACATTTCTTAGCAAATATGGCCCCAAGAGTGATTCAAAGACTGAATGATAGCTTGGTAGTTCCTACAATAAATTTCGTAGGTTTTGCTGATGTTACAGCTGTGGATACTTGCTTTAAATCGATGATAGAGTTTCTCATCAATTCCCAGTACTCAAAGGCAATTTTCTTTAACCCTCCAATCTTCAAGTTTGTTCTTATTGAGGTGTGGAATTCGGAAAGCTATGTTATTGGTTGGAGATGGGGTTTCTATCAAATGTATTACCTTTACAGTTCAAGGTCATCCAGGTACCATTATTCCTAATTCTCTTAATGAAGCTTTAGGGTTACCTGTAGAGAATTTTTTTGCTTTTTCAAATGATAGTGAACCCTTAGAATTTCTTAAGACTGAGGGATATTCTTGTGAGAATCCAGACAACTTCAAATTCAAGGATCTTAAGAGTGTTAATACCAATAGAGAGCTGTCATATTTGTTTAACACTATCACTAGGGTGTTGGCTGCAAAGTGCTCTAATTTTGAAGTTATGACATCTCTCACCTTGAGAATTGCTTTTGCCATAATTAGAAATGTGAATTAGAACATAGGAGAATTGATCTTTAATGATTTGGTTATTAAAATTGGGCCTTTGGTTAAGAAGAATGAAGAGGTGTACTTTCCTAGATTCATAACTATGGTAGTCAATCATCAATTCCCTGATCAAGAGCTGTCTGAGTTAAATGAATCAAATTTTAAGGATTTATGCATTTCAAGCCCAAGTCAGGGGATAAAACTCTTCTCTGATATTGTTAAAAAGTGTGTGATAAGGACACCATATGTGTTGTCAAGCCATATGGCTCAGGTGATTTCTACTCTCAGAACTCTTCCTTCTACTACAACACTTTCTTCTACTTCTATATCCATGGATCAGATCCCTACACAATCTGATTCTACCCTAGATGCACCACTTATGTCTTTAAAACAATCCAAATCCACAGCTGAGGTCTCTCAAAAGACCAACACTAAAAGACCTAGTGGAGTTCTTTTACCAATATCTGATGAGGGTGGTAAGGGAGAGGACAGTGGCCAAGGGAGTCAAAAGGGCAAGAAGTTAAGAGGAGATAAGGCCAAGAGTGATAAACCCAAGACAACCATAATCAAAGCTGCCCAACAAGCTTTGGTTAGTAAAAAGGTCAAAAACACATCTCTGGTTGCATCCTCTCAACAGGATGTAGCTATTGAAAATAGTCTTAGGCCCAGGACATACGAAAAGAGAGGAAAGGCACAAACAATAGCCAAAACTTCTCTGAAAACACCATCAAGGGAGCATGAGAGTGATACACAACATGCATAAGTGAGGACACACACACAATCTTAATCCTCTGATGAATCACCTTCACATCCAGTGACTCAAGACTCTCCACTTCCTTCTTTTCAAAATGTTTCTCTTGCTTCAGATGTTATGGACCAAATTTTTGGTTTAGACTCATCAAATCCTCAAATTTCACCTATCATTGAGGAGACAAGAAATGATCCAATGACTACATATCCTTCATAATTGATGCAATCTTCTTTACTTAGTGATCAAGCCATTGGTGATCAAAATATGCAGGTAGATTCAGGCATTCCAAGATCATCATTGGAAATGCCAAGTGTGTCAGGGGAGGATAGAACCTAGTTTGCAAATAATTACCTCCCAAAGTTCTATACCTTTTCCCCTGGGACACATTGCACAGAATCTTCATTCACCATCTATTAGTGTAGCTGTAGATGCCTTGATTAGGCTAGCCAATCAAGAGCAAACCCAAGCCCATAGGAGCCCTCTTAGGGAACAGTCAATTGGTGAGCTTGAGGGAAACGAAATTGAGACTGAGAGGCAAAGCTCAAACCCTGACATAGCTCTAGCAAAAGAATCAGCTGAGTGTGAGAAGGCACTTAGTAGTGTCAGTGAGCTAGGGGAGAGTGATGCTTTAGTAAGCAAAGAAAAAGAAAGTTGTATGAAAGAGGATGAGATGCCTCTAAAAGAAAAGAGTGTGGGGGGGGGGGGGGTTTAAGTATTACACCAACCACACTGGTTGAAGCAACTGGAGCTGGGGATAGCTCAGTTGAAAA